>OVAN01006758.1:216-20716 GCA_900406275.1 Anastatica hierochuntica | reverse complement strand
TGGATGGATCACGGCTAAGCATACCCACTCGATCATGGATGGACCACCATGTGTTTGTCTTGAAAAATTCACCGCCGATACTAACATATGGCAGTTCCAAACTATTAGCTGCCATGATATCATTTAAAGAAGCATCCTCAACCCACTTGAATATGTTCTTGTCATTCATTAACTACAGAACATCATTACAAAAAATCCTTAGATGCAGACAATTATTTCCCTAAGAAAATCAACCATAACGATGGGCTTAAACTGTACCTGTTTAGTAGCAGCAAAAGAACACCAATAGTATCTCTTACATGGATTTAGCTCGGATTCTGATGTTAATTCCACCATTGCTTCACCACACCAACACTGCTTAGGCACACCGACTACTTTGCCTCTTTGCCTGCAATTGGTGAGTGCATTCGAAGTTCCAAATGCATTACTCATGTTGAGTATTCAAAGCCGACACCGCCTCTAAAAAAGGGTAAATTTTCACTAAAGTCAGAAAGTTAAGGATTGAGGATCGCTGGATTTGAGATTTCGAAGGATATAATTGGGTCCTGGTAAACTGGAGTATCGCTTTTTTAATCGGAGTGCGATTCGGGTTAAGATAGTAACCGGGGGAAAATTAGTTTTGGTTAGGGATACATATTGGTAGCGGGTCCCATTAGAAGAAACAGTCATACGGACAAACATAGTTACGTTGTATTAGTCTAAAATGTGGATAATAAACAGTGGATAACATATAGTATTTCATAATTTTCAAAGGGATATAATCGTGTTTTCCCCCTAACAAATAAATAAGTCTGGTTGTTAGCCAATCATAAGCGGATAATAAGTCAGAACAAATTGGTTGGCGTACAAAAAGATTCGACATATATTAAAAGATATTGTTGTTGTCATAATCCTATCCATTTTGTCGATGTGTCGTGGATAGCGACATAACCACCTCATATAGGGTTCAAACATCTAGCTCTGTTGTGACCTGGAAGTTCACTTATTGGTCGTAGCTTTAGTTTTTTTTGCGACCTGGATATTTACAAAGTTTAACAATGAGGTGCATACACACACTGGATGCCAACGCTCAAAAAACAAAAATAAATTAGCAGACTTGGTGGATAAACTTACTGGAACCTCTCTTGTGGATAGAATTCTCTCTTCGCGTGGGCGACCAGATGGACGACGAGTCTTTGGAGGCCTTATGACCCTAGATTTTACTTCAGGCGGCACACCAACATCTTCAAGATCAAGCTCCGGGTAAATAATGCCCTTGTATGTCGCTTCCATGCGCTTGTCTTGTAAAATTCACCGACAAGACTCACATATGGCAAACAAAAATTATCAGCTGCCATGATTGCATGGGCACATGGTATTTGAAGACGTTCAAACACCTTGCATGTGCATCGTTTGGTGTTGAGCTGAACCTGGATTCTCGCCCCAAATTGGTTAACTACCTGACAACTCCAATTAGAAACGGCGTGGACAGCCCCACCACGTGCTTCTACCATTGTCTTAGATATAATTTTATTCACTTTGGGTGTGATAGGACCACTGTGAGTAGAATACTTTTTACGTCGAGCATTAAACCACTTGGTCATCATCGACTGTATAAAAAATAGAAGCTCAACAATCGGGGAAGACCTCCCCCTGGATAGAGCATTGTTAAGTGACTCAGCTATGTTGTTGGTCATTAGATTATATCGATCCCCTGGGAATGCGCTCTTTCCCAATTAGAAGTACCAACAGATTCGAGGTGCTTGGTACATGCTGCATTCTGTGATTTTATCTGGTTAAACACTTCTCTAAATGTCCCAACCCTGTATGCATACACGGCTTGTCCAACCAGTTTACCTAACCCTTTACTCTTGAATTTTGATGTGACGTTCCACGAAAGGTGGACAGTACATGGAGCATGATGTGCCAGCGGGAAAGCTCTGTTTTTTGCTTCCTTTATTGACTTGTGCCTGTCAGATACAATAGTTAAGTTTGAACTATCAGCTATTATCCTCTCCAACATGGTTAAGAACCATGTCCACGACTCATGGTTCTCGTTGTCCACAACTGCAAAGGCAAGCGGGAAAACTTGTAAATTGCCATCTTGCCCATTGGCCGTCAGCAATACGCCCTTATACCTGCCGCTTAGATGAGTCCCATCAACAACAAGAACATGTCTAAGCCTTCTAAACCCCAATATGGATGCACCAAACGAAATGAAAACATACTTAAATTTTCAACCCCGTCATCTTCTTTAACTGTCTCCAAATCAGTAATTGTGCCAGGGTTTGCAAGTTTTAACACATATAAATATTCAGGCAGCTTAGAATAAGAATCCTCGTATGTACCCCTAACATTAACAACTGTCGTTTCCTTTACCTTCCAACATTTCCTATACGATGCAGAGATGCGTAACTTGTCAAGTAGCAACTGTTGTAACTCCATGGGACTAGGGCTACCGACGGGATCAGCAAACTTGGTTTTGTAAACAGCAGCAATGACCTGGTTTGTTGCCTTTTTGCCAATAATGCCTTGTTTCAATACCCCATGTGTGGAACGATGTGTTTTCCTGATCTAGTAGTAACCAGTGTCAGTCTATTCACGGGACAAAATTCTCCAATCACATTTCTCATCGGGACATTTTACAACAAAGCAGTCTCGTTTTGTCCACTCTTTCTTGAAATAGAACTTATTATTGATCGCATATATAGCTAACACAATCCAGCAATCTTCACAGGATGCAAAAAGTTGTCTCTCGTAAATAGCACCGTCATCATAGTTTTCATGTCGTTCTAAATCGGGGATCTCAAGCCTTATGTACATTGTGTCATCAAACAACGGAGGTATGTCAAAGGCTTCATCATCAATATCTTCAATATTAGGAGGTGAACACTTATGGTTATTTGTCGAAGTTGGTGTTGCATTTGAAACGAAGCCAGGTCTTTTTTCTTCCCATATTCAGCAAAATTCATCGATGTTGTCGGGCCCGATACAACTCTATGATCAAACGCATCATTGGTAGTGCACATAACTTCTGGCACATTTGATCCCCCATATACATCATCCAGCAACGACTCCCAAAACTATGTGTCGTATCCTCGGGGCAAAACTTCACTATTTGAGCAGCCGCTGTCTTTAGAAAACTGAGGACTATCAACTTGAGGCAATGAATCATTGTAAGAGGTTCCCAAACAGGATACTTCAATGCTTGCTTCAATATCATCAATATGCTCAGCAAGGACATTGTTGTGTATTAGATTTGGATTTGACTTTGATCCAACTGNCTTCCCCCCCCCCCCCCCCCAAACAAAAGGCTCCAGTAGAAAATGTATGTTCGAGATGACGTTTTTTCTGACGTGTTTTCGGTGGCGTTATATAATTAGATGGGTTTGCTTTTGGATTAGACTCCTTGTTATTGTTTTCCCTCTGGTATGTGCGATCGTCGAACAAAGGAGGTATATTTTGAAGATATTCTTCAGAATTGTTTGAATCAGTGGGTATCTCTCCCAAACCCATAGACCAAAAATTCGTTGGTAACTCAGCTGGGGTGTTTGGAGTGTCCATAGGCGATATGCTAATTGGACTGCTTCAGAAATTAGTTTCGTTACTCACTGTAATTTTAAAACATTATGTATATGTTACAATGGTCATAAATATGTGGATACATGAAACTTGGTGTAATCGNAAAAAAAACCTTCCCCCCCCCCCCCAGAGCTGTTTTTTGTGTTGCTTTGAATGGCCATGTGGATGTTTGATTATGGATATGTTTTCCGACATTGTCAATCGAACTCTTTCGTTGATTACTGCCTGCATTTTTCCAAAAATACAAAATGAATATTGTAAATCTGTACATAAAGCCTTCATATAGTGTACAACCGGACCATTACGTTTGATACACAAACCAGGGTGCGTTATATTTTGATGTTGAGTTATTGAGTCCGTGGATGGGTTATACACTGGGCTATCGCCTCATGTATAAGAATCTATATATCGGAAAAAAAAACATAAAACACAATATTTGTCCTCAAAATAAAAGTTGAACATAAATATTCTTAGAAATATGCTAAAATACTTGAATTTGATGACATCCCGCCATTGCTTGTTATCTTGAAAAACCTAGCAAAAATGTTGCACGTCGGTTCAATGCACTTTTGTCTCCGAAAAAAATCCGAAGACTCATCGCTAGTCACCAAAACCGGAGACGTTGAACTCGAAACACTAATATCATTGCTCGATTTCGTTAAGTAGGAGATGATGCTCTATTCTTCTGTCAATCAAGAATTTGGTTCACTTTGCAGATGATGCTCTATTCTTCTGTCACTTTTGGTTCACGTGTAAGGGAGGATATAAAGAAAAACCTATGACGCATTCTCAACATTCATAATGATGGAACAAATTAAGAGAAAAAAGAAAGATATTTTTGCCTATATTGTTGCCAAAGTAAAGCAGAGAATAGAGGGATGGTCAAATAAATTCCTCTCTAAAGCAGGTAAAGAAATTCTCCTCAAAACAATTACTTTAGCCTTACTAGTTTATACGATGAATTGCTTTAAGCTACCCATTAGTATTTGTGAGGAGATCGAACAAACTATAGCTCGGTTCTGGTGGAGTAAAGGGAATGGACATAGATCCATGCATTGGTATTCATGGAAAAGGATTAGCACGCCCAAACGGCAAGGAGGTTTAGGCTTTCGAGATATAGAAAATTTCAACACGGTTCTCTTAGTGAAACAAGTCTGACGCATTCTTCAAAATCCTCAAAGTCTAGCTTCACGTGTACTAAAAGGCTGATACTTCTCAAATACCTCCATTCTCAAAGCTTCGAATGGTACCAAACCATCCTTTCTCTGACGGTCATTGTTGGCGGGTAGAGATCTTCTCAACAAAGGTCTTCGGGTTGCCATCGGTTCAGGGATCATATAAGTATTTGGCTCGATAATTGGCTTCCACACATATACCTTGGGCACCACACAGGATTGTTGGTCCTCTGCTAGTAGTTATGAGAGTATCTGAGTTGTTTGACGCATACGAAGGATGGGACCATTCAAAGTTAGAGACTCTCTTTACACAGGAGGATCTCAATATCAATTCGTCACTAAATTTGAGCACAAGGAAAATAGAAGTAGTAATTGTTTGGCACCTCAATCAAGAAGACATTTACACCGTTAAGTCAGGACACTATTTGACCACACTCCTTGCATCCGGGAATCACCAATTATACCCTCCTCCGAGAAGCAAAAATATCAAAATAGCCATATGGAATCGGGATATCATTCCCATGCTTAAACATTTCTTCTGGCGGTGTCTCTCCTCTGCTTTACCCGTTGATACAATCCTAGCTGATCGTGGTATTAGAACGGATAGACAATGTAGAAGATGTTGTAATGGGTATGAGGACATGAACCACCTTTTTTCCAATGCTCCAATGCGCAACAAGTATGGCGGGCTTCAACAAGTACTAATTTTCATGCCCTTAGTTTTCTTCTTCTCTGCTTTTTGAGTGAATAGATGAGTGAGAAACTCAGCACAAAGTATAAACAAATACGAAGATAAATGGTCTCCTTGACGAATACCCCGAGTTGGATGAATGTGGCCTTGAGGTGAACCGTTAATGAGAACCGAAAATGTTACTGACTCCACACACTTCATTATCTATGATACCCATTTAAAATTAAATCCTATAGACATCATTGTGTCACGAAGGAAGCGCCATTCAACGCGATCATATGCCTTGGAGATATCGGTTTTCACCGCCATATACGATTTTTTCCATCGTAGTCGTGATTTGAGAGAGTGGAAAATTTCTTGAGCCACTATAATATTATCAACACCTTGTCTTCCATGAATTAATGTGGCTTGATTGTTAGAGATTATAAGTGGGAGCAAACTCTTAAGACGGTTTATGAGGATCTTCGATATGATTTTATAAAAGACATTACATAATGCAATGGGTCTGAAATCCGTCATAGTCTTTGGTCTGTCAATCTTAGGAAGGAGGAATAAGTTTGTATGATTACTCTGCTCTTTGATGATGCCATGCTCGAAAAACCTATTCATAACCAGTACGATATCGTCTTTTATATTGAGCCAAAATTGTTGAAAGAAGGCTCCAGTAAGACCATCCGATCCCGATACTCTATTTGGTCCAATTTGAAACACAACATGTTTGATTTCATCCTCTGTAACTGGTTTTATTAATTCAACATTCATGGCTGGCGTGATTCGCTTCTTAAAGTCTCTAAATGCTCCATCTTTAAGTTGAGTATACTCATGGTGGTCAATCGAGGTGAATAGTTTTGAGAAGTAATAACTTGCCGCTTGGCCTACGTCCTCGTCACCACGATAGTTGGTTCCTTGATCATCTTCAATGGTGAATCTTGTTTTTAGCAAGGCGAGATTTCATATTTGCAAAGAAGAATTTTGTGTTTCGGTCACCTAGTGAGAGCTATTGATTTCTGCTTCTGACCTTCCATAAATATTCCTCATCTCGATAAGCTCTGGTTAGATTTTGTGTGAGCTTATGAAGTTTCTCTGTTGTTGCACTTGTGGTTTGAGCTCCATCAATTTCTTTTTTTAGAATAGAAATACGAAAAGATGTATTAGATGTGTTGTTACGCCGCCAATGAGAGATCTGAGAGCGCGATCA
The DNA here is from genome assembly GCA_900406275.1 of Anastatica hierochuntica. Taxonomy (NCBI): domain Eukaryota; kingdom Viridiplantae; phylum Streptophyta; class Magnoliopsida; order Brassicales; family Brassicaceae; genus Anastatica; species Anastatica hierochuntica. The sequence goes on along the minus strand of OVAN01006758.1, from coordinate 14,091 downwards.
GTGAAGTTTATCTGATAGGGATAGAGGGTGACGTGCAGGGGCTGACCAGTTATGGACTACCACCTCTCAAAAATCGTCACTTGAAGCCAGTGAGCTATTATAGCAGAAGCTTCCAGTACGTATTTCAATACTTTTAGATGTGGAAATGATTAGAGGCCTATGATTGGAGCCCTCAAAGGGCAAGAAATCAACCAAGGCCAAATGATATTGTGCTAACCAATGGGTATTAGCCATTGCTCTATCGAGACAGCACCAAACGGTAAGATTTCGTCTCTTACCCGTCCAAGAGAATCGATTACCAACACTCTTTAGATCCTTAAGATGACAACTTGATATCATATTTCGAAAGCACTTGAAACTCGACTTTGGCCTCAGCGGTTTACCTTTCTTTCGTCATTAGAAACAATCTCATTAAAGTCACTCACTAAAAACCATGGAGAGTGTCTTTTTGTGGCTATTATTTCAGTTATTTTTCATAGTAGATGTCTCATTTTTGGTTGAGGAAATCCATACACAAAAGACAAGTGAAAAGAAGTTCCATTAAACTGAATTTGACAATCTACAAGGTTTTCATTACTAGAACAAACTGAAAGAAGAACATAATTGTTAAAAAAAACACAGCAATATTGCCACTAAGGTCCTGCGGGGTACCGTGAAAGTCAAGTCATAACCAAGATCAATACACATATCACGAATGTAGTTGTCTTATTGCTTGGTTTCAAGAAGGCAAATGATTTCCGGGAGATACCTTTTCCGTAACTTCTTAAGGCGTCAAACTGTTAAGTCCATGTCAATTCCTTGACAGTTCCAAACGGCTATATTCATGGGGAGTGTTGTGGTTTCGGGTCCATCGCGCCTCTGTCAGTTTTGTTCATACACCCACTGCCTTCTCCTTGCTCTCTAGCCTGGAACTGCTTCTTTTCAGATTGGATAATGCTTTCAACAAATTTTCGTTTAAGGTTTGCGCGCTTTTCATCCCCTTCAACCTCTGAGTAATTAGTATACANATATATATATATATATATATATCATTCTCGAGCCTGTCCAGTGCTTCCTTGTTATTGTCTTGTTGTGACTCGTCTCCAGCATTTGTAACATTCTGTGTAATAAGAGCTTTACTAAGACGGAGATGATCTGCAACCTCTGCATTGTCATCGTCATACTCAAAAAGTTCCTATGTACTATTGTCCTCCTCTGGTTCATTCTCCTCAGCAATAATGTCTTCATAGTCTTTTGGTGAAGCCTCAAGTTTAGCCACATGACCATTATCCCTGTCGAGCATATTATCTTCCAAGCGATCCAAGGGTTGGAAGTTATAGTCGACATTGTTCTGCACATTTGGAGCATCCCCATTAGGCTCATTTAGATGAATTTCTCTTATAACAACTCCTTGATTGGCACGAGATGTGTCGGGGGAGGGTCCATGTCATCATCACCCTCACTTATTCTTCACCGCCGTTTTGGATTAAATATCTCCCAGAATCATGTGTCAACCTACCACAAACATCACAGAAACCACGCATTCTTTCATAATGAAAACTTAACAGAGTATTAACTCCCTAGATAAATTGGAATTGTCGTTGGAATCGAAGAGGGAGATTGATATCCCAGTTGATCTGTACACGTACAAACTCAACACGGACCGCAGCCGCCGGATAGTAATCAACATTCATTAGAGGACCCAGAGCCCTTCCAATATGAGCAATCACCTCGCGGTTCATGAACTGATAAGGGATGCCACAGATTTGGATCCAAAATCTGATGAATTCATCATCAATGGATTCATTATAGGTGTCCATCTCTCGAGAATGAGCATCCTCTCGGCATACGCCCATGGACCTCTCCCGAGAACAGAGAGCATGAGTTCCTCAGAGGGGAAGACAAATTGAAAACGTCGACCATCTACAATCCTTCCATGGGTGATTCCGTTTAAGCCCCAAATTCGTGGAATATTTGCGACAATAGAGCGGATGTTCTGCCGGCGAGGCATCATTGGACAACCGATGAGTATGAAACGGTTCTCTTCCGCCGCCTGTTGAACCACCGCAGGTGGAAATTGATAGGGTTCATCGTTAATCCCTAAATCCAGGTCTTTCAAGCCTCGATTGAAGATTGTCAGCCATTAGAAGAAGAATTTTGTGAAATCAGAATGTTTGAAGGCTGTGTGTGAGAAGGGTAAAGAAAATTGTAGAGAGTTTGAGATCTTTATAGAAGGAGGAAACTGGATTGGCTTTTGAGGATTCATCACGATGCGAAGTGATGATCGTGGATACTGAAGCAGAGATGCGTAAAGATGAGCATATGATCTCTGAGGAAATGGACTCAACCGTTGGGTGAACGGCGAGATCATGGTCGGAAGAAAATCGCCCAAAAATCGCCACATAAAATTTAACTGTTAAGTTTTTAAAAGCTCTCACTTCATCTTTGTTTATAACGATTTTGCTTCATGTTTAATTTTTGACTTCTTCAATTGAGATTTTAGATGTCAAAATTGTATTTTGATTTTTGAAGTTACTTTAGACATTCAATTGACAACATAACTAAATGTATACGTGATATTTTATTGATATGAATCATGAAAAAGAGTTTAGTGTGATTCAAATATGGAAAGATTAAGATTATGTATAGGAATGGGATTACATTGGTTATTTTGAAAGCAAGAGTGAAGAAACTTTTGAATGCAAAAGTGTTGTTATCCAGTAGAATGAGATGGAGATCATCTAATTTGAAATGAGGATAGTGTAGCTCAGCTTGTAGATAAATTTTCGAAATATAGAATAATGTTTCATTTCATAGTTGAAGTTATTTTGAATGGCAATGTATAATACTTAGAGACTCTCTTAGAAACAAGCATGCGTTTCCGACATTCGATTTTAAATAAATATATAAAACCGATCGTTTTTTTCTATTTCGATTGTACTTTCTTTTAATATGTGAATTTCAAAAGCAGTTCTGATGATACTAATATACATTAGTGATGTTCGTTTGGCAGACGCAGCTTCCTGCGGCTGCGTCTACGTCTACGTCTATATTTTACATAAAGTTTGTTCGTTTGATTGAGGCAGCTTCCTGCGACTGCGTCTGCGTCTAGACGCTGCGTCACGCGGCGAACGCTGGTAAAACCAGCGTTTGCGTCTAAAACGAGCGTCTGCATGTAAAAACCAGCGTATGCGTCTACCAAACGAACAACAATCAAACGAGATTGACGCAAACGCAGATGCAGACGCAGATGCAGCCGCAGAAAATTGCGTCCGCCAAATGAACAACGCTATTGATTATATTAGGAACTAATCTTTGAATTGAAGTCGAAGAAAAGGAGGAAATTTGTTTATACCAAACGAAACCATGTTGCTTGGGAATGGGAAACGGCATTCTGAACTACGTGTTGTTTCTAAATTCTAGTTACAATACAAACATTATGCCATTTTTTGTAATTTTTAAGAGTTTATTCAGGGGTAGCATCATCATTGTGTATTAAGTCAGATTAAATGTTTCTATCATATCAAATTGTTTCTGGTTTTTTTGGTTAAGAGAGAGAGAGAGTAACAGATTTGATTTGAAGAAGAAAGAAGGAAAAAATTTTCCCAAATTTTCCTTCGAGGAGGTTGATCCATTATTCACCTCTTCAGATTATTGTTTCTGAAATTCGCGAATCTTTGAATGTCGTCTACGATGGCTGCTTCTGATAATCTTACCGACAAAACTATTGTTTTCAGAAAACTGAAATCAAAATCTGAGAACAAGGTTTCGATTTTACTTTTGAATCTCTCTTCAATTCTTCTTTCTGGGAATTTTGTTTTTTTTGTTCATTGAATAATCGTCTATTCCATAGATCTGCGAGTTGTTTGACTTTAGATCTTTCGTTTTTGAGAATCTCAGGTGTGTTTCGATTGTAGTGCGAAGAATCCGACATGGGCATCTGTTACTTACGGAGTTTTCCTCTGCATCGATTGTTCTGCTACTCATCGGAGCCTCGGGGTTCATATTAGCTTCGTCAGGTAGGTTCTACTTCAGCATTTGATTCGATCCTTCGGCATTATTCTAGCTCAGATTTGTTGGTTTTAGCTCAGGGTTTGGTTCTCAAAGTGTGGCATTACGTTGGCTTTTTCCCTTCGAGTGCGATCGAACAATAGATCAGCATGTTTAACTTCAATTCAACCAGTTTCTAGAGTTTATATCGATCCATTTTGTTACTGGTTTGAATGCCACATTTCCTTGTCAGGACGCTGAAGTTTTTCGGTTTTTGTATTTTTTTCGATTTGGATCAGATCAACGAACTTAGACTCATGGAGCCCTGAGCAGCTCAGGACAATGATGTTTGGTGGCAACAACCGCGCTCAGGTGTTCTTCAAGCAACATGGATGGACCGATGGTGGCAAAATCGAGGCTAAGTACACTTCAAGAGCTGCTGATTTGTATAGGCAGACTCTTGCTAAAGAAGTTGCTAAGGCCATTGCTGAAGAAACTACTACTGCTGCTTTAACTTCATCTCCCGTTGCAAGTTCTCAGCTACCGGAAGCATCTAATGGGTTTTCTTCTTGTGCTGTCAAGGAAGTGTTACCTCCTAAAGAAAGCTCATCTGTGAAACATGATGCTACCAGTTCCACTTCTTCGCCTAAAGCTTCTAATACAGTTGTGCCTAGTACGTTTAAGAAACCTGTTGGTGCTAAAAGGACAGGAAAAATCGGTGGTCTTGGTGCTCGGAAGCTCACTACTAAGGTAAGTTGCAGATTGTTTCTTGGAGGATTAACTTTTCTGTTCTCTTGTTCAGATTAAAAAACTGGGTTTCTTTTTTGGGGTAAAATGTAGCCAAAGGAGAATCTCTATGAGCAGAAACCGGAAGAAGTTGCACCGGCTATTCCTGCTGCCTCTTCAATTAATAACGGCGGAAGCCAATCTTCAGCTGGTTCGTCATATGCCTCTCGATTTCAGTACAATGACGACTTGCAGTCTGGAGGACAAAGCGTTGGTGGTACACAAGTGCTTAGCCATGTTGCTCCTCCAAAGTCATCAGGCTTCTTTTCGGATTTTGGAATGGACAGTTCTTTCCCAAAGAAATCAAGCTCGAACTCGTCAAAAGCTCAAGTAAAGCTGTAGTTCTCAGAAAGGAAAAAATTGTAAATCGGTTTTCCAACCCTGTGCTGAAGTTTGTTTTTCTTACTAGGTTGAAGAATCGGATGAAGCAAGAAAGAAGTTCACAAATGCAAAGTCCATTTCTTCTGCTCAGTACTTTGGGGATCAGAACAAAAACGCTGATCTTCATTCGAAAGCTACTCTTCAGAAGTTTTCAGTAAGTTACATTCCACACAACTTCAAAGAAACAACTCCCATTCCTTTGTTTCTAATGCCATTGTGGGAAAATTACAGGGATCTGCATCTATCTCGAGCGCTGATTTTTTCGGTCACGACCAAGATGATTCCGGTGTTGATATAACTGCTAGTGATCTTATTAACCGACTTTCTTTCCAGGTAGTAAAAGATCTGTGTACTCCAAAATCTTCTTCAGATTTTAACCTTTTTTGATGAATGTTTGATATCAAACGTGTGTTCAGGCGCAACAAGATATCTCATCGATAGTGAACATAGCAGGCGAAACGAAGAAGAAGCTTGGAACATTAGCTTCTGGTATCTTCAGTGATCTTCAGGATAGAATGCTGTAAGAAGAACACGACCTATCTCATGTTGTTTTGATTTTTACACAGAAGAAGAAAGAAAGAAAAAATCTTCCAGTGAGGTTCACGCTTCACTATTGGATATGTCAATGTCACATACACTTTTATTAAATCTTTGTTTGTTTGCATCAAAAGTGGACCAGCCGATTTAATTGTTATGATATAAGTTTGTTTTGAATGTCAATCCGCAGAATGATCGAATGATGATTAATGATTATACGGTTCTGGAAGATTTTATTAGTCATACCTTAAAATGGGCTTTTAAATCCATTGATTTAAATGCATAAAGTGCGTTTTTCTCGGATAGATGCATAATCGCATTATTAGCTGAAAAACGCAGAATCGTATTTTTGATCTTGCACAATTAGTAGTAAAATAAAAAAACAATTTTTTATACTTTGTTATGGAATCATTTTGTCTTTTCATTTGATTTTGTAACTTTACTCCATACAAATTTTATTTTATAAAACACACAAATTTGTTTTGCCTAAATGATTTTGCAAAATTGCAGTTTTCCTGATTACTTTTATAGTTTTTTTATCACCATGTTTATAATTTTTTTATTGATTAATTTTAATATCAATTGCTTACATATATTACTAATTAATGGTTTTTTTAGTAGTTTGTAGAATTATAAGATTTATTAAAATAATTAAAAAACAAACTTGATGAGACCTTAAACAAATTTACTCTATCAAAAAAGTAGGTAGATGATAACTTATACGACGCCATTCTTTATTTATTTCGAAAAATCCTAAAAAAGTTGTGTCACGATTTTCCCTCCCAATTCAAGTCATCTCATAATTCCTCTTCCTCCTTCTCAGCTTTCGAACTTGACAAAACCCTAATTTTTCTATTTGCTGAATTCATCGACAAAACTCTAATCTTCAATGTTGAGAACGAAATAGTGGAGTTTTTGTTTCACATGAATACGATGCTAATCTTTAATTTCGATTTATCTTCGTCGACCGTATCTCTTCTGCCGATGATACCCAACTTTATTGAAACCTTAGACGAGTCTTCTTCACCAATCGCGTCAATCAGACCCCATGTTATTCAGTAATTGGCGCTTTCTTCCCCAAATGGAGATCACAATGATCTTCACGACTCGATTCTGCTTCGAAACATAGATGGGAACTCATCTACTTCATTGACACCTTAATTGACGATGAGAGAAACGATATCAAGCCATGCCATAATCTTAAACTCAAATTGGGAATATGTCGCATGCTAGTCTATCTACAATGATATCTTGGATGTTTGTATGTCTGACCCTTGGAGAATTGTGAACGATGGACGCCCAACGTTTCGCCTGGCTATGATATTGATGATAGTTGTCAATGGAATGGAGCCAATCCTTGTTGAGATTTAAGCAAGATTCTCTATAGATCCTTGAGCCCACTGGTGTTGCATTGTTTTTTTTAACTCTCTTCATTTCGATTATTACTGTTTTGTTTTTAGGTTTCAATCAATATGATCTAGTGAATTCGTATGGTGTTGGCCTTTGGAATTTAGGAAACACTTGTTTCATTAAAACGATGTTGCAATGCTTCACTCACATGGTGCCACTTATCAAGAGCCTTTGTACATACGATTATCAAGATCCCAATAACTGTAAGACCCTCACTATGTGGTCTATGTTTTTTTTAATGTTCAACGTTACCTTGTAATGATCTTATACATATCCATGGAATTTGTTGGTGGCAATGAAAGGTTATGTGTTCTAAGGATTCTTCGAGACCACGTTGAGGATGCACTGATGACTTCAAGATATTCAATACATTTGCATCTCTTTGTTAACAATCTCAATTGCATCCTTTGTAGAATTTTTGGTTTTTTCATTCCCAACAATAAGTATTGCCATAAAGTTTATCATATTTTCTGGATATATTGTTTTGGCTAGCTGCATTATTTGCGCCGAAGATTCTCTGATTTTTTTCCTTTCAAATGAATTGATTTATCCATAAGCTACCACAATTTTCTCTTGAATTTCGTCGTTACCGACAAGAAGATGCCCACGATGTTCTACATGTTTTTTGGATAAGTTGGAAAGATATTGTTTAGATCAAAGAAGTGCACATAGCGATATCTTTTTGCAAGATGTTAACATTGTTGAGCATATTTTTGGTGGTCGGCTCGCCAGTGGGGTAAATAGTTAACTGAAGTCATACTTTTAGCCAAGTCTCAACACAATTTTTGGTAGTGGGTTTTCGATGCGATTCTAGGAAAACATGTGCGAATATCTTCTTTCAGCTCCGTTGCTACGGCTGCAACTCTATTTCTAAGACATTTGAAAATTATATTCGATTGAGTTTGGAAATTCAAGTTTTGGACAACCTTTGGAGTGCAATTAGATTCTTTTACCCGTCTGGAAAAACTTGAAGAGCAATTGACATGCGATAACCGTAAGAAAAAGTTTCACATAAGCAATTATTGCTCACCAATCTCTGGTTGGCACATTCCATTTGAAGAGATTCAAGATCTTCAAGCATGTCAGGTTTCCGTTGGAGTTAGACTAATAAAGTATATGACAAATTGGCAATAAACAAATCTCTCATCTCCCTAAGTACAAAAAGTATTTTATTTATATCTAAGATTGCACCTTTTAACACCCACTTCATTTTCTTTCTGTCTTTAGGTTGCTATGAAATAATAATTTTATGCTATTGTAGAGCATCTTGGATTATTAGCGGAACCTGATTATTAGCATACAATACTACTCTTCCGATGTGAGGTCAGCCCCAAAGACATGACATAAATTTGATGACCAACATGTAGATATATTTAGTAATTTTAGTTGATTTAAAAGGTTTAAACAAATGGTTTTGATAAATGAGTATTTTTCCTTGTTGTGTATTTTAAAACTTTGGGAGGTCACCAGAATCGATGAAGACAATGTGTTATCATGGGATACATATCTTCTTTTTATACAAGAGAAGAGACTCCCCGGTTTTCTGGAGACCTCAAAGAGATTCAACCATTGATTGATTCTAGCTTACAAAATTCTTCGCCAAAGTTTGTCCTTGATCCTACCAGCGGAGAGTGCCTATCCGACATCAACTATGAGGGTGTCAATAAATCCAACAAACCCTACGACTATGTGGGATTATCTAACCTACATGCAAAGACAGAAGGAAATTTTATTTCCCTATCTTGCAAGTTAAACAAAGATGTGTTTCTATCACAAGCAGAGTCTAATGGCCAGGATTCTCCCATGGCAGAGATTTTGGACCCGCTTGATTCAGGTGATGCCTCTTACAATCCATGCATTGAGGAAGAACCAAATTCTTGATTGGCCATTGAAAGAACTATTGTTGGTGATGAGTTTATTCCTTCTCAAAATAAAGACTCGTCTTCGAAACAACAAGGTACCATTTTTTAACTAAGTTTTATAATCTCTTCTTAGTATCATGTTAAACGTATGTTGAATACTTGGTGTGTGTGTGTGTGCGCGCGCGCGCGCGCGTGCGTGCGTGAGTGCGTGCGTGCGTGGGTGCGTTCGTGGGTGTGTGGGTGTGTGTGTGTGTTGTGTGTGTGTGTGTTGTGTGTGTTCGTGCGCGCGCACGTGTGTTTGATGATTTGCAAAGTACTTTTAAATCCAACTCGAACTTTTGGAAACGACAAAGATCCAAAAAAAAAACCTTCCAAGCATAGAGTGTTTTTAATAAGAGAGATTACAAATTCTAAGGAAACATAAATCACTGATAGAGACCTCATGAAGAAGAAACATTCACATCATCCTTAGAAAGATGAAGCAAGACATTTATTAAACCAGTTATCCGGCCAAAAAATTAAAATAGAATGAAAATGTCGTCCAAACTTTTTTGACTTTCTTGGTCGCTAAGTAAATATAAATTTGGTCTAAATGTATGATAAAATTTTGGTAATGACTTTGATTAGACTACACTAGGCTTAATATTTTCGGGTACTTTGGATTCAGAATCTAATAAGCTTTCTAGATTCATTCTGTAAATGGTATTTGCAAATTCATTGAACTTTTTCATTCAAATTTGGTAGTCTTCAAAAGCTAACGTATTTGCTTAACCAATACTTCAACTAAAATAAATTTTACTAATAATCTATACTATAAAGAATGAAGGGAAACTTTCCCGCATTGACACATCAACAATTTAAAACATATAATAATTTGTCAAATATAATAAATAACAATAAAAATAAAAATAGTCAACACATATCTAAATCTTATAGTCCAGTGGATGTGTCATTATATCTATGTTTGGAGGTCCATTTATTTAATTGGAAAGCTTATCCGGTTTCACTTGAAAAACGAACAAAAAACAGAACCAATAATTTTGATCAATGAATCGAATATCTTATACATAACCATGCTATAGTTGAAAGGATTTATCCTATACATACATTTACTATATCATTACTAAGCAATTATATTGCTATTGTTTTAAAAAATATTTTTACAAATCAACATTATATACTCAATTGAAAAAGAATCATTAGGGTTGATATATTGAATATATAATGTAGAACTAGATGTTGGTCCGTTCCATGCACGGGCATAGTTAGATTTCGTTAAATATAATAACTGAGGATGTGCCGAGTAAGACCGTTATAAATTCATAATTAGAGTTTAAGGTGTTTTTTCCTGCGAGTCGTCCCTAAGAGTATACTTCCGTCTTCGAAAGAGAAGCTTGAATTTGATATTCCTACAAAACAAAACATGACAATAGCTAGATTTAAAAAAAAACATATAGAAGTTGATTATTAACCTTATGGCTAAGGGAGTAGCCGATTACAATACACAAAATATAAAATCAAAACGATGATATTAAACAATTACCGTCCGCTCTCTAAATCGTATTAATGAAGAGAGTAGAAAAAATGATGATGGAAACGTGAATCCTTGTGGCAAAGGGAGTAGGCTATTTATGCAAAATATACAACTAGATATTCTAGGATTTAAAGATCAAATAACTATTTTAAAAATAAAGAGATAAATACTAAATAAAGGATAAACACCGCTAAGATTGCAAACCAAGATATCCGGGGGCGTAGTCAAGTTTTGATTGGCCGAGAAATTAAAAAATTTCTTAGAGATAATTACATAATTTCGCGCAAGGGTAAAACGGTCCTAATTCAGTTGGTGGAGAAAAATGAACGGATACGACGATGCCACGTAAGAAAATAAGAAAACGTGCGCACCAGATCGCTCCATGTTAGTTGGGCCGATTTTAACATCTATTTTTTACTATTTTCCAACGAATTTTCTCGCGATGCCACGTTAAATTCGGCTTATGTATGAGCGTCACGTCAGTTTTTGACTTCTCATTTAATAATAGTATAGATGCAAAGATAACAAATGTACATGCAATTAGAAGAAAAAACTGTACACGAATGTCAACTAATTTTAAAAAGAAAGTAAACTAAAAAATTTAAGTGACAAAAGTATTTATATAACTATTGTAAAAAACAAGTTATCCAAAATAATATATCAAAAACACAAAACAACATGTAATATGCACAAAATAAAAAAAAAACTAAAAGAATGGAAAACATAAAAATAGCTTTTCTTGCTATTTGTTACTAATTGAATACCCGCACAACGCACTGATTTTTTCGATAGGTTATTTTAGCAAATTTTAACACAATAATTTATCAGTTATTAGATACTAACAACAATAATTGATACAATAAAAAAATATAAGTTGAATAACATTGTGGAATAGAGTTATAGTGATTATCATGATTGTTGATTCCTTTGTTTCAACGCTAAAAAAAGTTAAAATGTATGCTCTTGACTAAATGTATGTTCGAAGTTGTGCTAGGCAAAAATCCTTAACCTGAAATGTCGATCTAAAGTGGTACCGACCCAACACAAATATCTGAATAGATTTTGTCTCAAGGTATTTTGGATATTGAATATTATCCGGACCGAACTCGAATACGAAAGGACATCCGGAAAATCTGAAATTAAAAAAAAATCGAATATGAACCCAAACTCGGACCTGATCCAAATAAGTACCAAAAATACTCGAAAATCTGAATAAATTCCCAAAATAAGTATTTAAAACATTAATAAGTAACTCAAATACTCAATTTCATATTTAATTTATGTATTTAGTCATACATTCAAGTTTATATGTTTAAGACTATTTCCATTTTTGAACCTTTTGAGATTTTTAGTTCAGTTTAGATTTTTTTAATAATTTAAATGGGTACCCGAATTTTCACTGAATCCGCAAAGATCCAAACCGAATTCGGTCTCTTATGTATAAAAACTTACTGTAAACCTATGGCCTCAAAAACCCGAAATTCGAATGCATCAGAACCGAATCCAAACACCTAACCCTAAGTCGAAGAATCAAGATATGGAAATTAACCAAAGGGAGTTTGGTTGCTGCTCTATCAACCTTCATATGATTCCAAAAAGAAAAACACATAGGCTCGAAGGTGACAAAGAACAGTGGAACTCAGTGCAAAGAACGGTGAGAGATAAGTATTTCCATGTGGAAGAAAGTTATAGAAACAAATTTAAAGAAACTTCATTTTAATTTTTTAGATCTCTGAAGTGGCGTAAAGAAGAAGGCTGATGGGTTAGTCTCGTAGAATCTCCCTTCAACTATTACCAAGATTACCTCCGCTCAACGCGCGGATTATTGTTACATACGTTTTTTTATTCCATCAAAACTTTTTTTGTATTGGTCTATGATGCATGCTTAGGTTGTTGAGATAGTAGTTGGTGGAGGTGGTACCCCCGTATCCGGTTTGGAGTAAACCGACCTGAGATTCAGTTAAGGAACCGAAATGCCAATTGGCCATTGAGGCCCATTAAAGGGAACTCGACCCAGATCGCAAGAAGAAGAAGAGGCTCCATTGACTCAAGCTATGGGAGAATAAAAACCGAATAAACAAGCATTAATAAGGAGAATTAACGCGCAATAGTAGAGGAGTTACGAGGTGGAAGGAGTATAAGAGGAGAAGGGGGAGCTTGGGAAAAGGGATCGGATTTTTTCTTGAGAATACTTAGCTTGTAATCGTTTCAAACATTCTGATTAAAATCAATAAGATACAGTCTTTTTCACATACATCAACACAAATCGTATACCCTGTATTCTGTGTGGATTCCGGATCCAACAATTGGCGCTAAAAGGAGGGAGAATTCCGCTCTGCTACATCAGATTCCACGTAAGTCGGTGTGCGTTTATTTTGCTTTCTTTGCCTCTTTTTCTCTCTTTTTGCTTTCAGGACAGCATGTCAGGCAACAACGGAGCCAATGGACAAACCAGCCCAACCCTCCCAGGAGTTCGTGACGGCGACAACGTCGATCAGACTACCGGGGTTCAGGGGCAGGAGCAAGTGCACCCAACTCTCGACGTTCAGGCGGCATTAGACCAGGTCCCGGAAAACATGCATGGTATCTTCGCCCTACTGGTAGAACGAACCGTGAGACAAGAAGAACAAGATCGACAGTCGAGCCAGCGGCTAGAAGAGCTGGCGCAAGCCCAAGCTGCTCAGCTCGCGAGGATAAACTCCATCGCCCCGATCTCCCTAGAGAACTCCATGCTCTGGAAACCCGACCTGGCGACGGGGCAACCCCCGCTGACCGGAGGTCGGGCGATCGGGACCAAGGCCAGCAAGACTCGGCCTTGGGAGGGATGTCCAACCATGCAGACTCCGAGCTGCAAACGTTAAAACAGACACTCGCCCAGGCCACCGCCGAGCTCCGGGCTATGCAGTCCCAGATCCACAAGGCCACCAGCTCGGCACCGGAAGTTCACCGAGTCATTGAAGAAACTCAACGAACGCCCTTCACAAGCCGGATCGTAGGAGACGTAATCCCGAGCATCAAACTCAAGATTGCGCCCTACGAGGGAAAAACTGATCCCCGAGCTCTCATGACCGCGTTCTGTATCGCAATGGGTCAGACCAAATTCAATGAAGCCGACAAAGACGCCGGTTACCGCCAGCTCTTCGTCGAAAACCTCTCCGGGGCAGCTTTAAATTGGTTTTCCCGTCTAAAGGTGAACTCGATCGACAGTTTCAATGAACTATCGACCGCTTTCATCAAGCACTACTCGATGTTCATCGAGAAGGGCGCCTTGGATGCCGACCCAGAAGAAAGACGAGTCCTTGCGATCGTTCCTATCCAAGTTCAAAGCGGTCATCTCTAATGTGGTCGTCAGCGACGAGGCAGGCATCGCGGCTTTGCGTAATGCCCTTTGGTACA
>OVAN01006757.1:0-12719 GCA_900406275.1 Anastatica hierochuntica | reverse complement strand
ATATAATATATATATATATATATATATATATATATATATCAATTTTCAGGGAGATAAATGCAATCTAGATGCAATTTGGATTTGTTCGTAGGTGAATATATTAAAAATCAGATTATTACAACTCATTGACTAATGTAGATGATAGTTCTTGTTCCATTGAGTTATCTGACTCTGATGAATAAAACTAATATGTATTTATGTAAATATTTAAACACATGTTAATATTAGTGTTTGAGTTTAAATATGCATACACATGTGGTAATTACATTCCACGTTGGCTGATACTATTTACTTATTGTTTTATATTATTTAGCTAATGAAAATCTGAGCTAGATCCTACAATTAAAACGGAAATTAATTTCGCTGAAGCAACATCTTCTAAGCAAGAGAAGAAAGAATACGCATAAATCAAAATTTATTAATAAGACTGAGAAAAATCAATTTAAATTTGGTTTTTTAGTCATTCTGGCTTATTTTAGTTATTTCTCTGAATCTATATAATATTGTCATGTGTCACTTCAGTTGGTTTTTTCTTCTTCAAATTTGTTGTGCTTCAATTTGTCATCTCTCCAAAGTTTGCAAACAATTTTTAAATACGAACATGTCAATCTTTGTGAAGTTACATATTGTGCTTTCTAGCCGTTGAGAACATGAAACCATTTTAATCATTATGGTAACTTGGTTTGCACCTATTTTTGTATATACAAAATAAGCAACAAAGAGAACCTCAAATGAACTGGCGGTACAAAACATAATGAGCAATAAACATTATCAGCAACATCACAGTCAAGTACATTTATTGTTGGTCTCTGGTATATGTTTGGGAAATTGAGCTCAATATACACACATATTCTATTTTCCCTCCCTATGGTTTGGTTCCATAATTCAGATTATATCAACCATAACACATGCTTGAGCCAAGATTTTGCGAATTCAGCAACTATGTTTCCTTAGTTTTGTAAAATTGATGTGGCAAGAGGAGGGGATTTGCGCTCGTGTCATTCTCTTCTAAATTTTGTAAAAATGTATCATTTAAATTTCACATAAAAGAAATGCTGATGTGACATAAGAATAGAGCTTTTCTAAATGATGATGTGGACACTCTTTTGTAAAAATGATGTGGCAAGAGGAGGGGATTTGAACTCATGTCATTCTCTTCTAAATTTTGTAAAAATGTATCATTTAAATTTCACATAAAAGAAGTGATGATGTGACATACGAATAAAACTTTTCTAAATGATGATTGTGTGTACTTATTTCTTTGGCATCCAATCAAATCAAATATTTCTTCACGGTTTTTATCTTATTCTTGTCATAGCAGTTCAACTATCTAAAAATTTCACAAAACATAAATTTACATTAGACTTATCATTTGTGGTATATATAACTCTGATGCATAAATACATTATGATATAATTTTTTAATTTCTTCATACTTAATTATAAGTTTTAAAAATACAAAATTTACATTTTCTTTCCTTTGGTGTGCTTCTAGTATTTTAAGTACATTATCGTAGTATATTATGCAATACAAAAAATTTTCTTTACAATATTTTTCTTTACATTTCATTTTTTCTATTGATAGAGAGCTGAAATACTTTATAAATAAATTTAAAATATTTTTCAAGACTGAAGAAAATCTTACCATCAATTAACTTCAATTTTTATTAGTAATATATATATATATATATTTATAATTTATGAAAAACTAATTTTCCCTTCATCATAATATATATATATATTATCTAAAGTATATATTTCCAATGGAAAAAAGTATTTTCTTATACATTTTTTGGGGTATTTATATAAGTGCTAAAATTATTTTCGTTAGGTTTGTTTTAAGTGTATAGCATATTTTGTAGATAATTTTTATAACGTCGACATGAACTGGGATTATTATTTGTTTAAAATTTTAGTGGACAGGTTTTAAAGTTTGAAACATCAAAATGCTCATATTAGTTGTGAACATAAAAATAAGATATAATTTTATTATTTTCCATTTTAATAATTTCCATCATTTGTTTTATTTTATATTTTTCGTTTTGGTACAAAATCATACATGGACGATTTTAGAAGTAAATAACACCAATTTTCATATAGATTAGAATCTCCATAATTTTGTATTGATATGGAAAAATGAGATTTATTTAGAGAATTGTTACTACTATTGTTCTAAGTTTTTTTAAAAAATCGTTTGGCTACTCTACTACGTTTATAGATATACTTATATATTTTTGACAAATTTGGATAATTTAGATATACTAACTCTATTTATTGTCTTATTTTAGAACGACTGGATTTTTAATGCAAAATCTTGTTTGTGTAAGTAATTTGATGACTGAAATGCATCTTGTAGATTGGAAAATTTTTTTAGCGTGCAAATATCCCATTCCAAACGCAACATCCATGGCAATGTTTGGTCTTTTACGTCGATAACAGTGTCTAAAAATTATAATAACGAAAATCAAACCTGAGACATCATCATAATCATAATCGCCAGAGGGAATGCAAATCCAAGAGTTAAAGCCAATAACATGGGGAATTTTATGCCAGTCCAAAATATCAGCTCTTACGACACAAACCATGCTACTGTCACCAGTATCACGAGTTTTGTGGCTGTGAAAACTTGGAAAGGTTTGGTTACTACATGACCATCGCCATCATTTCAGCTATAAACCTTTCGCTACTACATTGTGTAATTTTTTTCCCCGTTGACACCGTTTGCTACGGATCATACGGTTACATCCGGGCACGACATAATCTTTGAAATTGACAAATTTATGGTCTGATGAAGAGAATGAAAAATTTCTTATTAAAAACCTGGTCTTCTTATGGTTTATTTTTTCTCTATTGCGACTAATATTCATTTTTCTTATGTGTATGAGTGTATCTATATCTATTCCAAGACTTGATAAAGATAGTATGTGTCTCTTCTGGTTTAATGCAAATTTGTCTTCGAAGATTAAGTCTCTCTTATGGTTTTTTCTACATATTTATTTTCAGCCTGATTTTGTTTCCAACCTTATTAGTACGGTACTAATAGTACCCAACAACGAAGGTTGACCTTTTTTTATCCAAGTTCCATATCAATGAAGAGTCAAGTTAAATAATATACACCTCTTATTTTGATGAATTTGTGACGTGAAACAATCAGAATACCAGCTCGGTGCCTCCATCTCGAAAGGCCAGTTTCGGCAGCCGCCATGGGAACTCCTCTAGCTTCTCTACTGCTATCCATCATCTTCTGTAGTGCTTCGCTCCACCTCTCGCTCCTCTCTAGCTCTCTCCCTCTCTCTCCTCTATCTTGGAAAAAAGCTCATGAAGCTCTCTCATGTCGCCATGTATAATGACACATTTTATATAACTTTCTTCAAACTTTGACATTACCATTAAAATGTTTGGCAGAAATATTATAAAGAGCTTTAGCACGATACCCAGAAGAAAACCTTGAATGATGGATTTAATAAATCTCCTGCGAGAACATTGAAAGTCAACATTTAGTTGTTATAAGTAGGCAATGAAATGGAAAGATGGGAGAGAGATGTTACTTCTCAACGACGGACCGAAGGAAATGAGCAGACTTCTCTATGTCTTTGATGCTTGCTAAAGATTGAACAAAGGCTATTGGAATCATAAAAAAGTGAGGAAGAAGAACGCAACGTGCGTTATAAGTCTCCTTACTGTTAAAGAGACATAAGGCATTGCGAGATTTGACCAAAACATTTCTCGTGCCTCAGGAGCCCAATCAGTTAACCATTAGGTTCGGAACGCTCGAGTCCGCACAACCCATAGTGTTTTAAAAGACAAAAAAGCTGTCGGTCATTACCTTGTTATCATCTTTCTTAACTTTCTTTCTTTCCTCCATTATCTAAAGAAATCGAAAAGAAACATAAATTATATTTGTTTATTGTCAACCGAGGAATCTTTGTAGGAAGAAATGAGAAGGAAAATAATACATCTTATGTAAAGTGATACATGACCTAATGTATCATGTAACGT
The DNA here is from genome assembly GCA_900406275.1 of Anastatica hierochuntica. Classification (NCBI taxonomy): domain Eukaryota; kingdom Viridiplantae; phylum Streptophyta; class Magnoliopsida; order Brassicales; family Brassicaceae; genus Anastatica; species Anastatica hierochuntica. The sequence goes on along the minus strand of OVAN01006757.1, from coordinate 8,721 downwards.
AGTAGCATTATACTGATGAACTCCTTCTCTCTGCCAAGTTAAAATTTTAACATATGATAGAACATATTTTTAACGGAATTGAAAAAGCTCAAACTATCGTAGTCGAAATTTTTCAAAACCATTAGCATTTTATGGTTAAAAAATCTCCCTATTTCATCACCTCGTTAAAAATTTGTGTTCATACTAATATTTACTATTATAAAAAAACACATTTAGAGTGGTGGGAATCCAAGTCTGGGCATTAAGTAAGACCCTTTTTAGAGGAATTACTGGAACAATAAAGCGGCGATGAAAATGTAGAACCCATAAAACATTTCTTTATAGAAGACAATTCTTGGATATCATCATTCATATACTCTATGAAATCTATCTACTAACCTCTATCTTTTGCATAGCACCGCTCTCTAGGATTCCAGGATGGCAAGCTTCAGAGCGAAGCGTAAGAATACTCGTTCAAGGACCTATTTAGTGGCTGTGGGTTGTTGTCACCATCTCCGGTCAGCCTTACGCAGTAGGAGCTAGGGTTTGGGTACATAGCCTATTGGAGATCCGAATCAGCCAGAAGACTAAATGTCGGTGTAAACGGTGGTGTTCACAGGGTGGGACCAAAGGCGGATGCGACCAGTGGAGCCGACATACATGGATTCGTGGTGACACTTAGTTGTTCAATCCATAATCACCACCACCTCCAAGAACCCCTACTTGACGGCCCACCAAAGGTCGAAGGGGGAAATTGAAATTGAATAGTGCTAACGTAGAAAGTGAGAGATTGGAAATGATATTTTAGATTCTGGAATAGTAATCGATGTGAAGAATAATTAAACCTTATTATTAAGAGATAGAGGAAGAAGAGTCTTGGAGCGTTTATATTATTTGTTTTTTCGTTCTTTGTTTCATTAAATCTACAAAGTAATATGAGATGCATATCTTCCTCGAGAGACATTGAATGAGATTATAGAAAATGGTGTGGCACCTTAAGAGAAATATATTCACTTTTGTAAGTAAGGATTGACGTGGCATCATTTTAGAAAGAGTTAAAATACTGATGTGGATGGCTTCAAAAGTTAGAATGAATGACGTGGCATCATTTTAATATTTCTGAATATAATAACGTGGAAGACGATTCGTAATTTTTGTTTTCATCTTAATATTAATAACGTGGAAGACGATTCGTAGTTTTTGTTTTTCATTTCAATTAAGAACGCCACATGTCACTATTTTGTTTGATAACATGTTAATAGCGAGAGCAACAACATGTGCTTAAAGCTGATGTGTCACTATATGAGAGAATTTAAAAGGTGGGTAAGATGATGTGGCAAAAGAAAGGAACTTGTGCTTAAAGCTGATGTGGCATATCTTAGAGTGGAGAGATAGCTACTTTTAATTAGTTAGATTATTTCCTGTGAATTACACTTTATCTAGTGTTTTTAGTTTATAAAATTACATCGTTTGAATTACTTGCTTTTATTACATTTGCAATCTTAAAAACCAACAACTTACAGTCTTATAGTTTGATCTGAATCTGTTAAATGAAAAGTGTATTTGATTTCTACGAATTTGACCTCGTTCTTTACTATTGTGATTTGTTGTGCACTTGCAATTATGGTTAAAACTCCGAGTATCAATGTATTGGCTAAAGAAAAGCAAATACGATTAAAATTACACTTAGCTTATCCAATAATATAAACATATCTTACTTCTCCATGTTCCAAAGGGTTAAAACACCATTTTTGCAATAAAAAGAAAGTAAACGAACAGAAGAATGTTTATACACTCAAAAGGAGACAAAACCAAGAATGCTAACTACACAATTAGTCGCTATACCGGCCAGAGTTGTCGAATTTAGCCAGCATTTGCGTTTGTAAACCAATCGCGACGCGCCTTCAATGTTTTAATAGTTTCATAACATTCAAATAAGAATCACAAAACCGCTAACATTTTTCTTCGGTTGGATGCAGACAACACTCTCAAATGATTCTCCCAATCTTTGCTTTGTGCTTATAAGAATCACACAGTCACTAAAACATCTAAGTAAAAAACCGGAAAGAAATAGAACCGAATAGTCTCTTCTTTGTTAAGGCTTCGCGTTGAGATGAATGAGAAAAAAAAAAGATTCTTAAGAGTTGAAGAATGCGACTCACCAAAGCTTTCTCTTTAGTTTTGGATTCTCATTCTGTAGAATCTCAAGAACCCACTTCCCCTTCTCCATTTTATTCTTCTTCAAAAGAATATAATTCCCCGTAGTCATTTCTCGGCTTCCTGTTGTTTAATGAAATTCAATCCTTTTCGATTCTATTAAGCAATCACAATCTCACGATGCCGCCCACGTGTTGAACTATTCTCCCTATAGAAAGATCAAAAGAATTAAAAGTTAGTAAACAAGAACAAGAATCTCTAAAAGAGAAATGAACGTACAATGAAGAACATTAAGTCTCTGTAACTCTTATTTTTTACTCTAAAGAATCACATTTCGTTTTTCAATTAGCAAAGCTCGCGGAAAAAGACTAAACACATAGAATTTGATATTAATCGGTAACCAGAAACGTCTTAGCAACCTGTTATAGTAAAGCCTTTTTGGTCTAAGTTCTTAAGCGGGTGAAGAACATACGCGGCTGCAAAAACCATGCTCGAGATTAGACATTTTCCGAAGCTACATTCGACATGGAAACAGAGAGCTATTTATTACATATCTAGTAAAATGTGGAATCGATTAAAAAGAGATCAAATAGACTTTTAAAACTCACAGCACACTGGAAGTGGAAGCATATTCTCCACCCACAATGCCAATCAACTATTTAGGCAATATGCTTAAATACTTTTTTAAGTAACTGAAGGTTATGAAAGGTTCTTCATGAAACAGAATAAAGCGATAGCGAGAAATCACAACCATGAGATTTCAAAGTTTGAAAAAATAATAATATGCAAAGATATCATTCAAGGAACATTTAAGATTTTTGTTTTTTGACAATTTCCTCTAGAACAATAGACCATACTTCTACCAATTCTTTTTCCCTAAAGCATCTATCAAACTCAATAAGATACGCGAGAACTCTATAATGGATAGTGGATATATTCTCAACTGCACGTAGAGAAGCCAGAGTTTTAGCATTTTCGCAATCACGACTTCTATATATCTTTATCTATGAACTTATTCTATAATAGCTGTATCTCATATCGTAAAGTATCTCTATACTCAATCAAGCAGTAGAAGTATAATTGTGATGGCCAAATCACTATACGGATGATGCAGCGAAGTATACTGTAAGAAAGCAGCCAAATATTAGATGTATAGATCCTTCACGAAATTTTACACATATCGTATGGACATATGTAACATAAACACACAAACAATACATAACAAAAAGCACAGAAGACATGTTATGTTGCCTTTAGAATAGACTGAAAAAGTTATGCACATTTCATACATAAATGCATGCATACATAGATAACACACGCATGGATGGGGCGAACTGTGTTGTGCCAATGAAAGAATGTAACATAATGGGTCCCCTACTAATTTTTATACTATTAAGAGCGAATAAATATTCTTCATTCACTTTCCAATGTCTTGATTATCTCTAAAGACAAAACAATGTTGATGCATAATCTTTCATCCTCCTTGGTATCATTCGACATGAAAAACCAGACGGATATCATCACTATACACTCTTGAAAGTTAAAACATGGGCAAATAAGCTGTTTTGATAGCAGCAAAATTTAGCTTGAAAGTTTCGATAGAAAATGTTAAGGTTCAAGATGTATGTAAAGACTGAAAAAATTTACTATCGAGTAGGAACAAGAACAATACAGACAAGTGGAAAGCATTGAGAGAATATTCCTTGATAGAGAGGTTAGAGGTTTTGGACTTTGAAAAAAATTGAGGAATACGAAAAGAGAATGAATTCCCCTGCCCAAGTAGAAAAGTGATCAAATCTTTTTGGAGAATGTGATACTTTCATATACCAGAATGGTGAAAGAATGCGCATATGATGCACTAACTTTTGGATCAATTCCGGTATCTAATGCAAGGCTTGAAATGCACTGAAAAGTTGTAGTCCATAGGAATCAAGACAAGGGAAAAAAATAATCTAAGAACAAGATTAAACGATAAGAACGCAAACAACAAGGCTATGATTGGACCAGTTATTCATATTCCATACCTTTGTTATCATCCTCTAAATTTGCCTTTTTCTCCATTCAACTTTCTATATAAAGCAAAGTTGCAAAGAACTTTTTAACTCTTGAGAGACCCTGGCCTGAGAAAAAAGAGCATAAATAAGGAAAGCAGCAAAGACATCTTCCCAAGTCAGTGGAAGTTGCAGACCGTAGTGTATCTCTAAACTGAGAGCAGCAAGCTGCATTTAGAAACTAAGATTTTGTCAGGTAAAAGAAAAACATTTGGTCATTACACACTCGTTATTAATGCAATATTTGCTATGAGAGGGAAAAAAATTTACATTTTTATTTGGAAGACAGACTTATGTATTACCACAACCAGCACCACGGAAAGAGCATCATCTCTTCATCGAGAATGCCTATTTCTTCTGAAAGGCATCCATTCCTCCGAGGAAATGGCACAGGAGATTCTGGGCTCATCCTCTCAACCGATGCAAAGCCACGACTAAAATGGACACCAGATCTTCACGATAGATTCGTTGAAGCAGTCAATCAGCTAGGAGGAGGAGATAGTAAGTTATATTATTAGCAAAGGATTTATCTTCGACAATCACGCGTCTAGACATAATGCATTATTCTGTTTACTTTCGTCTCTGCAGAGGCTACTCCAAAGACAATCATGAAAGTCATGGGTATTCCAGGCCTTACTTTATACCACCTCAAGAGTCATCTTCAGGTAAGCTATCAACTCCTCAGGTTCCGTTCATCAATACGCCTATATATGACGACGAGTCAAGAGTTGAAAGATCTGTTACCGCCTATACAAAGCTTATTAATTTCATGATTCTACTACCAGAAATATAGGCTAAGCAAGAATCTTAATGGACAAGCTAACAGCAGTTTCAACAAGACAAGTAAGCGTAGTCGTTCATTACTCATATACAAGATTTTCTAAAACAAAATATTCGTTTTGCGTATTCCACAATGTCTGCTTCCTTCAAGGAACTAAAAGTAACCTGGTTTAGGTGTGATGACCATGACAGAAGAAATCACCCCTGAAGCAGAAGAAAGTCACGGAGAGAGTTTAAGCATTGCACCACAGCCAAGCATGTATGACTATTTGCTTACGCGTTCTACCTTGTTAAATTTCGTAAAAAGGTTATGACCTATATTTTTGCACTCAGGAACTTGCCCATAACTGATGCACTTCAAGTGCAAATAGAGGTTCAGAGACGGCTACACGAGCAACTTGAGGTATCATATACTGTACTATGTGGATTCACTCTATCTAAAGCAGCTACTAGTGTTAGGAATTAATGTTCCTATATCATTTCTAACAAGACCAATCAAGAAAAGTTTGATTCCACAAATCTTTATGCAAAAAAAGATGTAAAAGAAACTCGATGAAATGTCTGTTAGCAACACATAAAAATCACAAGTGTATACCATCAATAGAGGATAGAAACTAACTTTTAAAAAAAAACAGAAACAACAAGGCATTTAGCTACGATATTTCGAAACTGAGCCAGGTACAGCGACATTTGCAGCTCAGGATCGAGGCTCAAGGAAAGTACCTGCAAGCGATTCTGGAGAAAGCACAAGAGACTCTTGGAAGACAGAACCTAGGTCCAGCTGGGATCGAAGCAACCAAAGCTCAACTCTCGGAATTAGTATCTAAAGTGTCAGCCGAATATCCAGACTCTAGCTTCCTAGAGCCGAAAGAAGTGCAGAATCTACGCCATCAACATATGCAAACAACCGAAAGTTGCCTAACCTCAAGCGAAAGAACCGAGAAAGCAGCAAAGATGGTTGATAACAGGTTAGGATTAAGAACATATATTGGTGACTCAACTTCAGAGCAGAAAGAGATAATTGAAGAACCGTTCTTCCATAGAATGGAGCTCACATGGGCAGAAGAAGAGAATAACAAACCACCATATCTTCCGTCAATCGTCAACAAAACAGAACCGAGAAACTCATCTTCAAGAAGAAGTCCTGGAAGATTGTCAATAGGAGTTGGATTACATGAAACTAGCAATAATAATGAGTATACAGAGGAAAGATTCAACAAGAACTATGAAGATTGTAGGCTCGAAACACGGACAAGAACAACGTTAGATCTTAACACACATGATGAAAACTACGGCACAACGCGTACGAAGCAGATTGATTTGAATGGTTTCAATTGGAATTGACAAGATTGCAAAATTTCATTTCTCAGATAACAATTTTACAAAACTTTCATGGAAGATGTATATTTCATATTCTCGAGTGAAACAAACTTTTATAGAGACATACATACATCATCATCATCATCATCATCATCATCATCATGATGAACAAGTGTGTGATTATTCAATCGAGATTTGGATTTTGTTTTCTTACTTACTATTGATTTAAACGGATGGTTCTGAGCAGCAATGATTCTCATTGCTTCTGAGAAACTAGAATAGACAATCGGAAGAGAAACCGGAAAGTGAGAAACGAACGGCTGTCCAAACGGCGACGGCGACTGCGACTGCGACTGCGACGGGGCGGGTCGGGTCGGGTCGGGTCGGGACGGAATAATCCGATTTTATTTATCAAATGAAGGCGCAACGAAAATATCAGATTTAGTCCTTCGAAGTTTAGTAGTCACTTTTTTACCCGTAATTAGTTTCTTTGCCCACTTACTTTAATTATACAAAATTGTTTTATTTTATCGATACAATAAATATAATTTCTCATAAATATTTTTTAAAGGATTTTTTTAGAGGTAATCAGAAAAATAAGACACTTTGAATTTGCATTTGTCCTAATAGAATTTTGTTTAAAATATTTGTCCCATTAGGATTTTAATTAATGTAAATACGATTATATCCTTAAATTAATTAAATTATGATTTAATTAGAAATTTACAATAATTATTAAGTAATTGTTTTGCTAAGGTAAATTTTATGAAAAAAATGGGTAAAAAAATGATAAATGGGAAGTTGAAGATATGGTAAAAAAAACAACACTTCTTCCTCTTTTGTTTCACGCAACCGCAAACCAGAAACAAACTATTCAATGGTGATCTCTTCGTCGTCGTCTTCTTCATGCGGTTTAATTTCTTCTCTGTTTCTTCTCCCTCGTTTTACTTCTAAGTCGTCTTCTCTCCGCCACCGTGTCTCGTTGTTTACGTAACCTCGCCGGAAATTGTCTCTGGTGTCTCTCATTAGGGTATTGTTAAATCTTAAGGTTTTCGTGATTTCTTCTTTATTGAAATCTGATTTTGTCGTGTTTCAAACTTTCGTCAACTTAAATTTGATTCGTATTCAGCCTCCTGGGATGCCTCTTCCTCCACCACGTCCTCTCCATCTTCATCGCAGCCACTTGTTGCAGACAATGCTTGTGAGAAACTGGAGGCTGCAAAAGTTGTTGTTTGCGATGGTGTTCAAGGACTTGTTGTTGTTAATGACATTGGATCTTCGAAAGAGAGTTCTATCCATTGTGATGAATCTTCTTTACCATTTGAGAAAGCAAGCATGGTTCTCCTTTACGCACTGATCTTGATATTGAAATGGAAGGTTTGTGTGAGAAATTTCGAAGCTTTTTTCAGTTTGATCGGTACCAAGTTTGGTGCTCTCTGATTTTACCCTTTTGTAAAGTTTGGTTTCTTTTACTTCAGATGATATCACGCCGCCTGAGAATGAGAATTACTCAAGCCAACCTCTCAACGATGGTTCTGATCAGATTCGCGGGGCATACTTAAACACAAAATAGCTGCCTCCGCAACGTGTTTTAGTTGAAACCAATTCTATCAATGTTCAAACAGAGCTTCCCGGTTCAAAGCCATATGCTCAAATACACCAAGATAGAGATGATGTTTCCAAACAAGCTTCTTCCTCAGCCTTGCTCCGGAAGAGCCAAGATTGTCCCGAAATGCGGTCTTGAGGACATGTATGATTCTTTCGTAGACAGCTTCGAACCAGTACATGTTAAATTAGATTGTGTTCAGGAGCATGAACCAGCTAATGACTCGTACACTGTACCAAAAAAAAATTTGCTAAACGAACTTTGATGAATCATGATACTTTGGTTTGAAATTTATTAATAAAAATCGTTTGACCAAAAATACGTTAAAACTACAAATCCCGAATTTTATTAATTGAAATCGTGTTATTATGACAAAATAAAAATTATAAAACTTTAAACCGATTCATTTGGTGTTGTTTTGACAAAATAGATCTGGTATTTTGGATTTCATCCATCAATTTTGTTTGAATTTGATCGTGTTTTTCTTTTATCAACCACACATTAATCAAAAAAATCATTTTGTCACTGGTTGACCAGTTTGGAGGAACGAACTCTACAAAATTATGTTTAAATAATTCGTTTTGATAAAAATTTATTTTAAAAATTCAATAGATTAAAATAGGGGTGGGCAAAATACCCGAACCCGACCCGAAAAAGTAGCCCCGAACCCGAACCGAAATTAAGAAAAAACCCGAATGGATTCTAAACTTCAATACCCGAAAAACCAAACCTGAATCCAACCCGAACCGAAATATTTTGGGTACCCGAAAATATCCAAACTATAATTATATATTAAATATATTAGTTATTTTTAGATCTAATATCCAA
>OVAN01006756.1:165-20717 GCA_900406275.1 Anastatica hierochuntica | reverse complement strand
TTTCCTCTTCAAGAGTAAAGACAATACCGTCCCATGCTTGAGGAGTTTGGTCGATCTCTTCTAGAAAGGCGTTGCAGAAATCCTTGCTCGATTCTCCTTTCTCCTTAGATACTCCTTTTCCTTTACGTTCCAAGATCACTTGTTGGAGTTGAGAATCTATTACCTTGACATGTAAAGCAAGAGCTTCATGCTTGATATTCATATCTCGGTAGATAGACTCTATCCTCACATTCATTTCTCCAAACTTCTTGTTGAAGTGGGCTTTTGTCTCGTTTTGTCCTTCCACTAGCTTCTTGAGCATAACATGATTCTCTTCTTCTTTGGTAGGACCGGTTTGCTGTTAACGCTTTTGGTAGTAGCCTTGCCTAGATTGGTATTGGTACCCTTGTTTGTTTGTCTTCGAATGATAGACTTGATATTGTGGATTCTCCACATTAGTGCTTCGATAAGAGAAGTTGTTGTTGAAAGGCTTGTACCCTTGGTTGAAGGGTTTTTCGTAGTACCCTCCTTGTAAGTAGCTTGCTTCCTCTTGGTTCTCAACCTCTTGTCCTTCGACTTTGGTTTCCACAAAGTGAACACTNGTTTCCGCAAAGTGAACACTTCTTCTTGTTTGTTGTATGAGCCTATCAACTTTATCATTTAGCTCCTTGATCTTGTCTTCATTAGATCTGGTGCTCCTCACCGTTCTATCATAGTCATCCCAATTGGAATTGTCGCTTTGCGCAAGGTTGTCAATGAGCTTCTCTCCTTACTCGGCGGAGAGACTAGCAAAGCTTCCCATAGAGGCAGTGTTCAAAGCTAAACGATACTTCTCATGGATACCTCTATGGAAGATTTGAAGAAGGTTGCCCTTTTTGATACCGTGGTGAGGACAACTCCTTGTATATCCATTGAAGCGCTCCCAAGCTTTATAGAGTGATTACATTCCTCCTTGCTTAAAGGAGGAGATCTCATTCGTAATCTTTGCCATCCTTTGGGGTGAGAAGAACTTAGACAAGAATCTCCTCTTACACTCGTCCCATGTTGTGATAGAAGAGGTCATAACTCCTTTCTCCCATTGAGATGCCTTGTCTCCTAAATAGAATGGAAACAAGGTCAATTTGATGATATCCTCCGACATCCATTGATTCTAACCATTCCGGTCAACCTTTCAAAGTTTTCCAAGTGCTCAAGAGGGTTCTCTAATGCAAGGCAAAAGAATCTTGCATTTTGCACCATATTGATCAAGATTGACTTGATCTCGAAATTGTTTTTTCGGATTGGTGGTGGTCTTATGCCCATCCTTTCACCATTAGTGAATGGCTCATCTCCTTCTCTAATCCTCGGTTCATCTCTTGGAAGGTGGAATGGACGGTTTCCTTGGTGTTCTTATCCCATGAAATTCCCTTGATTGAGAGGGGGAATTTGTTCTTGAGGGTTTTCCACACGTGGAGGATTTCCTTGTTCAACCTCTTGATTCATACCCAACCTTCTTTGATGGGCTTGTCTATCTATAGCTCTTCTTTGTTTTGAGTGTTGCCTTTCAATGACTGTTGGATCGGTGTCAAGAAGTCTTGTATTTGGTTAACTCCTTGATCTTGTTATCATGTACCTTCACAAATCAAAGAAAATAAACAAAAGAAAGTAAGAAAGTTAGATAACATAAGCAAAAAAGATAAAATCCTAATCCTTGAATACTAGAAATCTCTTTGAAGATTCTAGCTAAAGCCTAAATCCAACGGCAACGGCGCCAAAACTTGACGTAGAGGTTTCCTCGGTGCCAAAGTTTAATATTTATAAAAACTAATACCCTACGCTCAATCCCGCAAGAGAACGGGGTCAATTGTAGTATTTTAGGGTCGTCCAAGGATTTACAGGCTTAGATTAGTAGAATCTAAACAAGGAGAATATAGTAAGGGTCCTAGTCTAGAAGGCGATCTAGTAAGAGATTGTCACGGGTCTCTACTAAACCTAATCAAAAGTGGAGGTAACCATGATGATTAAGAAATAAAGAAGGCAATAACAAAATAGCATAAAAGCAAAGAGTAAACTTGGATCAAATCAAAAGAAAGATAGGATCTTGAAAAATGGTTATGGGTTCGGGTTTAATTTAATGAAGTAATGGATTTTGGGTAAGGCTTTATTGGAGGATAAAAGCTATTCCTAAACCAAGGGTCCCTTAATAATCGATCAACCAACTCTCGTGACGGAGATCTATTCACCTATACATATTAAAAGGCATTTTCGGCCAATACTATCAGCCATCGACCTTGAAGGTCGATGGGAGCTTGCATCTAGTTGATGGGAGCTTCCCTTTGGCAGCCAAGGTCTTGGTTGCTAGAAAGGTGAGCAGCCATCGACCCTAGGTTGCTGGCCATCGACCTCCAGATCGATGGGAGCTTCCTTTTAGCAGTTTTGATGGCTTCTTGCTCCTCTTTGATGCCTTTTTGATCCTCAACTCTTCCATAGCCTTTTGCTCCTTTTTTCCTTGATTCCTTAGCTCCAAGTCCACCTTGAATTCATGCCTAGAGCCTCCATAGATCCATCCATAATTGCACCTACAAAGTGCATAGAAAATGCATGCAAATGTAAAATGTTCCTAAACTAGACTCTAGACTCAAACTAATGCATTCTAGGACTTAAATGCCATATATACAACCTAAAAGTGGAGGAAACCAAGCTAAAATGAACCTAATTATGCATGAAATTATATACACATCAATTAAATGCTTCTTTTGCCGTAATTAGGTTCAGAAAAGTCTTTTCCTCTTTCTCTCTCTCCCTCCATCCTTTTATAGTTGTTTCCGAGACCTAAGGCTATCGTAACCTCTTCCGATATCTTCTCCTTAATTCTTGGGATTTGCAACATCCATCTTTGACCGAGTGTTAAACCTCAAGACTGAATATTCGGAGCCTGATCAGTTAGCTTTCTGTCTCCACCACCTGATCTGGTCCGGACTTCTTTATAGATGAAACCTGACCCGAACGTTTAGCTTCCATTCTCTTGATTCAATTAGATTCCTCTTGTAACCAGTCTTTATGAGATAATCTAAGTCCAAAAACCAATAAGTTCTATCGAAGGCCTGAACTTGAAACTATAACAGATCTTCAACAGATGGGCCGAATCCAGGCCCAACTACAGCCACAGAAGCAGCCAAGCAAGCCATATGGTTGCAAGAACTCCTAAGTTAAGTCACCAGAAAGGCTTGAGAGAGAGTGCCCATAAATATGCGATCGCTCTTACAAAGAATCATGTATTTCATGGTCGTAGCAAACACATACACAAGAAGTATCACTTCATTCGAGAGTGTGTCGAGAATGATCAAGTGAAGGGGGAACATGTGTAGGAAATCAGCAGAAGGCAGACATTCTGACAAAAGCACTAGGAAGAATCAAGTTTAAGAAGATGAGAGATCTCATAGGTGTTCAAGACTTGGTAGAGAATGACTTCAAGCTTAGAGGGGTGAATGTTGGATTAAGCTTGAAAAAGGCTTGCGAAATAAGATATCTAAACACTATCCAAACCGAGTTATGGTTTGACAAGATTTAAGAGTAAACCGAGTTATGGTTTATTTCTAGAGATAAGAATCATAGTTTAGCTGTTATCTATAACTATATTGTATTCCTTATATAGTTAGAAATTGTGAGATATATAAATATGAGATGTAGAATAGGGTTTAGAATTAAGAGAGAGAGATTTCGATTTTGTTGAGAGGTTTTAGAGAGATTAAGGTTTTGAGCTAATTTCCTTAAAGAGTTTGAATAAAGAGAGTAATTCATTCTTATGTTCGTAAAACCTAAGCAAAATATCGATACTCTGTTTCTGATATTTAGTATCAGAGCTTGCAATCACGAACCATGGGAGATACAACTCTGTCGACAACAAAGACAAAGGATAAGGGGGCGATGAGCTCATGTTCTAAAGACACAAGACCTTCCAGAATTAAGTGTCCGTTACAGAATACTACAAACTACACAATATAAGCAATTAAGATGAAGATCCTACTCAAGGTAAACAAAGTTTGGGATGTTGTAGAAGCCAAGGACAATAGCGAAGAGAAGAATTATCTTGCTATGGCTTTACTTGTCCAATCAATCCCCGAATCACTTGTATTACAAGTAGGGGAGTTAGAAACCGCCAAACAAGTTTGGGACGCCATTAAGTCTCGACATATGGGCGTAGAGAGAGTCAACGAGGCACATCTACAAACTCTTATGGCGGAATTTGATAGATTGAAGATGAAGGACAGTGAAATCATATATGCTTTCTCTGGAAGGATTTCAGAGATTGCATCAAATTCTGCTGCACTCGGAGAATGAGATAGAGGAGATAAAACTTGTGAAGAAGTTTTTGAAAAGTTTGCCACGCAAGAAATACATTAATATAGTGGTTGCGCTTTAACAAGTCTTGGATCTCAAAACCACAAGCTTCGAAGGCATTATTGGGCGATTGAAAACGTACGAAAAACGCATTAACGAAGATGAAGAGCCCACTGAAGATCACGAAGATTGAAAACGTACGAAGAACGCATTAACGAAGTCGTGCAATTTTTTTATGATTTTAAAAATTTTTGTTGTTTTGTGGTTTTATGGTGTCGACGAATTTTCGGATTTAACATTTTTCGTTTTTGGTTTCGTTAATTTTTGTCATTTCGTTATTTTGCACGACCTTTGGTGATTTTTGACGTTTTTGTATTTTAGCTTTTTTTTGTTACTTTTGTTGTGATGGCTGTGTTTGGTTTTTTTACGGTTCTTGTTATTTTGTGGGTTTTTTGGGATAGTGATAACTAATGAGTTTGATGGGAAATGTTATATTTTTAATCAAAAATGCTATTTTGGGATTGTGTCATGCTACAAATTTATAACTTATTTAGCTAAAATCTTATTTAAACTTTATTAATACTACATTTCTACAAAAATATAGAGAATACATCAATACTGCAAACAAACTTTATTAAACTATTTTTCTACAAAAAAATAATTTAATTTGGATTTTACTTAATTTACCCTTAGATCAATTCTATCAGTTTGCTTGCCCCTTCCCGTTTCTATTTGATTCACTTTCTCAGAAAATCTATTCAAATAGAAAGAACCCTCACTACCTTGATCGATTTTCAGATTCACGATTCAAGATTTTCCCCTACTTTCGTCTAGAGTGCTAACCCTATTGTTAAGTTCCAGACTCCCTTTTTTACACAAAAGACTCTGAGCCCTATAACCTATAATTTTTTAGATCATTTTGAATCTTCATGTGATAGATAAGTTTATTCTCTTTCTATTCTTATTGAGATATTAACTTATCGACCAAGCTTTTCCAAACTTCCTTGATCCTTCTGATTCTTTGAATGTCTTCTCTGATATTCCGTGTGTTAGGTCAGCAACTCCTGATTTCACATCCAACTTTCAAACGTTTCTCTTCTAGTCCTTGCCTGATGCATCTCATGCTCTACTTCACACACACATGCATCTCCTTGACTCTTGATCTGCTCGATGAGAAAAGAAATGCAGCAAGAGTCAAGAATTGGAGTTACTATCAAGAAGTAGCCATGAAATATAACCAAAAGGTGAGGACAAGAACCTTCCAGCAAGGGAAACGGATCTTGTTACTGGTATGTGACAAACTTAGCTAAAGGGAACAAACACCCTTGACAAGTAAAAAAAGCTGCTAACTCTTGATTGAGAAGTTAACAAACGATGAGAACGTTGAATCTTAAGCAAGAAGCATCACATCTGCCTGCTTACCAGACATGGAATTAGTAAGACTGGCAGTTGAGTATCATTAGTAGGTACATTCACACTAGCACTAATTGATAAGAGTGATGCTTGACTCACCCCGATGGGATAGGAAAACACTAGCACGAGATAAAATATTGATCGTGGCCCACAAAAGGGCATAACTCAACAAATCCTCAGAGTTGCAAGTTTGAATGTAGCAAAGCAAAGGGCAGGAAAAAATAATTGATAAACAAAAATTTTTTGTATAAAAAAAGAAGACTCGAGAACACCTCAATCAAACAAGAAAAAGCTGAATTATTTATAAAAAGCAGCATGCTGCCTCATAAGGCAAAAGGAAAATACAATAAGGAAAATAAGAAACAATAGATAAAATTAAAGAAGGACAACAAAAGGACCCAATCATTCTACAAAAGGCCAATGATTGGCACCCTAATCATTATATTTGGCACTCAGCTCTCCGACACCAACTTCCATTGGCACTCAGCTCTCCGACACCAACTTCCATCTCATGGTACTTGGGATCATCGAGCCTTTTTGCAGCTGGGAGCTCTGGCTCATCTTCGAAGGGAGGAGGAGGCAAGCATTTGAGTTCAACTTTCGCCTCCATAACCATGTGGTAGCTCTCATACTCCTCCTGCATATTCCAAGTAGCAGTCTTGTGGAGTTAGTCACTGGCCATCTCTTAGCGCCTAATGATCCTGACACCATCGAATGCCATAGACAACTCCTCCATGATGGTACTATCCTCTCGATTAGTAAGCAGCTTCCTTCTACAGAGCATCCTTCTCATCCTCTAGTTGGGCGACATTCCTCAGCCTTTGCTCCCATGATCTATATACCTTGTGCTACTCCTTTTGAGGTTCTACACCTCCTTGTCCAATTGGAGCACCCGCTTCTTCTCCTACTTCAAATGACGAAGAGAGTCCTCAACTATCTTTCGTCTTGCCTCCACTCTTTCCATTGCAATATAATCTTCAACGTGATGGAGGAACAAGGCCATCAAGGAATAAAAAAAATGATTAGCCGCATCACATTTGAAATTCGAATGTGATAGAAAGAAGGAGAATTACCTTGAGCATTTCCCTCTAAAAGTGGAAGAGAGTACCCACTATCCGCAAAGGGGATAGTGGTTAAAGGAAAAACCTGGTCTCCAATTGGTCCATGGAAGGGATGAGGTTAGCGGATAAGCTCAACCACCATGAGGCGAAAAGAAGACCTGGTGGATATGCCTATTTTTGGCTTCTTATCTTGAGAGGAGGAGGAGACTTCAGCTTTAACTTGCACCCACCTCTTATGCCTAGTGGATGTATTCTCTAGGATTTGCACATCGTCTCCACAGGTTGGTTTGCTGTTGGATCCTTTCTTACCTGCCATTGCCTCCTTAGCCTTCTTGCAGTCAGCTAATGGCTTTGCTCAAGAACTTGACATGTTTCCTGCACAATAGTGATGTGTTAACATTTTATGGGTTTTTATTACGGTTTTTAGTCGAGATATATGGTTTTTACTATGTATTTGGCTCTCTTTAGAGCGGATTTGTGTTCTTTAGTGTTTTTACAGGTTTGGAGCATGAACGTGCGGAAATATCGTATTTTGGACGAATTTCAAGCATCGAAGGAAGTGTTTGTGAAGAGAAGAAATGTCCTGACAGATGGGAAGGGATTAATCGATCCTTGTCCATGATAGATCGATCCTTGTCTCGATTTTTGTAGACTAATTTTGAAGGACCAAACCGAACTTATCGAGAACCAGATTTCATAACAAAAACCTAGACACGTGTTTTGAGTTTCATTATGTTGTTTTCCAGACTTTGAGAGCTAGGAGAGAGACTTGTAACGTTTGGGAGAAGAATGATCTTTTGTACTTCGAATCTGAGAAGAATTCTGAATCCTTACTCTTTATTTTTGAGCATTACAATCATGTCTCTCTCTGATCAGATTTGTGTTTATTCTCTGATCATGAGCGTGTAGTTCGTTTGTTGGGTTTAGGGTTCTCATATAGGGATTACATGAATTGATGACATAGAATTGTTTGATAAGGGATTTAATCAATTGGATCTTCATCTAGGATTATTCTTAATGCTGAAATTAACTTGATCACTTAGTTTTTGATCGTAGGTTGTTCAACGCTTGTAAAGTGTTCGATTAAATGCCTGAATGAATCCTAAATGAGCAATTTATCTTAAGCCAATGGAAGTTGATGCTTAAGTTAATTGTAAACCTATCAAACCTATTTAGAATGCATGATAAGAATCCAAGAGTCAACGGAAGTTAGTCTTAAGGTTTCTAATACATAGGGAATTGATACTACGAAAGTAGATCAATTTCATAATTGTGTTTGAGTTCAAGACGGTTTAAAACTTGTTTCCTGAATCAACAATTCGAATCAACAATGAATTTTTTTCCTGAGAATACCCAATGCCTAGCTCTTCTTTGATTGATTTACAACCCGTAATCATTTGTTTACTTTCTTTGCTTCTTCATTTCGATTTATTACATCTTTTCCATAACATCCTTTTCGCTTTAGCCCGCGTTTGATATGAAATTCTTCTTGCTACCTTTGGTCTTTGTGGATTCGATCCCGAACCTCTACAGTGTACTTTTCTGTATGCTTGGAGTGTTTCCTCAGGCGAAAACTTGTGCTATCAAGTTTTCTGGCGTCGTTGTCGGGGACCAATATGTCGTCTTAGAAGTTAGGATCATTGCATGTCTAAGGCATTATTTATTGTGTTTAATCTTTTCTTTTTCTTCTTTGTTTTTGTATTTTCAGGTGCATGAACATGCCTCATACTAGAAGCCAAGAAATCGCAAATCTTCTTGATTTTGAGTTGGAACTTGGGCGTCTAGAGAGACAGAAGAAGAAAGAGAAGTTGCTGGAGGTTATTGAGGAGTTTGAGTTTGGTGAAATCATGGGTGACAACATGGAGAACCTACAAGTCCATCAAAATCCTCTCTTTCCTGGATTCCTTCCAGGAGCTGACCCACCTCCTGGAGGTGGTGCTAATGCTAGTGCTTAGCAAATTGGCCAGCAGAATGTTGCAGCTGCGAGGCAACAACGCACAAATCAACCTCAACAGAGGATGACTCTGTCGCAATATAACACTCCGGAGGCTTTCTATGCGAATCATGCTGGGATTCGTCCGCCTCCCATATAGAGAAGAGACTTTGAGATCAATACTAGTCTCATTAACTTGGTGCAACATAATCAATTTCATGGGTTGCCATCCGAGAACCCAATGCACCATTTGAATAAATTAGAAGCCATATGCAATACTATCCAGCAAAATGGAGTACTTGCTGAAGCTGTGAAATGCATGTCATTCATTTTCTCTTTGAATGACAAGGCTATGAGATGGTACAATGGTCTAGAGCCTGACTCGTTAAAGACATGAGATGAGATTAAGGCTGCCTTTCTTGGGCATTTCCTTACGAAGTTGTGGTCCATGTCTCTCCGAAACAAGATTGCTCGATTTCACAAATTGGGTTCTGAGAGTTTTCATGCAGCTTGGGAAAGATTCAAGGAGTACCTTAATGATTGTCCTCATCGTGAGTTCTCAGATTAGAATCTCTTCAACATTTTCTACTATGGGGTTGCGAGAAATATCAGAATGCTATGGACACCACGAGCAATGGTGATTTCATGACCAAGACTGTAGAAGAAGCTTATATGCTGGTGAATAACATCGGGAATAGCCATGCCAATCGAAGATCCGATTTTTATCACGGTAGAGGGGTTGTATCATCAGATGCGAAGAGAATTGATGATTTGTAGTCAAAGGTTGATGAGCTAATAAGAAGAGAGCAACAGGAAGTATACTTAGTTTGGGAACATAATGATGCACCTGTGTTTCAAGAGCAAAAAATGGGATAGATCTATCACGAGTTCATGTCTGAGGAGCTAAATGGTGAAAAAGCAAATGTGAATTACATTGGGGGACAAGGGAATTTTGGTAATAGAGGTTTCAACCAACATAATCAATTCCAGAACAAGCCATACCAACAAAATAAGAGTGTATTCAACTCCGGATACAAGAATCCAAATCAGAGCGGTGATTTCAGAAATAGTGGTCATCAAGAGAAGTAGTATAGTTCAGGAGGATTCAAGAACAACTATCAATCAAGTTATCAAAATCAGAACCAGGGAAAATCTTCTACGTCTTCTCAAGATAGTGAGCTGAAGAAAATGTTGCAGCAAGTGCTAGAAAATCAGACAAAGTCCTTTGCGGACTTGAATCAGAAGGTCGATCAAGTGTATAGTGATCTCAATGGGATGTTCGAGACATTGAGCACTCACATGAAATTGCTGGAAACACTGGTTGCTCAGACTTCTGCGAGCAATAGAGCTCCACCTGGTGTTATTCCAGCCGAACCGGAGAAGAATCCAAAGGAATACTGTAGTGCTATTACGTTGAGGAGTGGTAAAGAGTTGAAAAATTCGTCCAAAACAGAAGGACAAGGATTGATAAATCCTTGTCCTAGGATCGATCGATTCTTGGCTATTAAAGCCTCTGAACAGAAGGACAAGATTGATCAATCCCTGCTCCAGGACCGGTCGATCCCTGTCCTAACGTGGGTGCATCGAATTTTTCGCGATGAATCGAGACCATTTGAGGTTGTAGAAGAGTATATACCACCCCCGCCTTACATACCTAAGGCTCCTTATCCATCAAGACCCTGTCAAAAGATCAAAGAACGTGAATACGAGAAGCTAAAGAATCTTGTTGGTGAGTTACACGTACGATTACCTTTCGTCAAAGTAGTCAAGATGGTACCTTCTCTTAAGAGGTATATGAAGGAGATTCTTTCAGATCGTATGACCTTAGAAAACGGAGAATCAGTTCTCACTACGAAGTGTAGTGCAGTTCTTCAGAACATCGCACCAGAGAAACACGAGGATCCAGGTCCTTTTGTATTGCCTTGCAAGATTGGATTGTTTACCTTTGAGCGCTGTCTATGCGATTTGGGGTCAGGAGTCTGTGTGATGCCACTGTCGGCATCGCAATGGTTGAATTTTACTAACTATAAACCCACGAGAATGTCTTTGGTGCTTGCATATAGATCTATTCGAAGACCAGTGGGTATTCTAGACAACGTTCCCATTGGAGTTGGAGAGGGATATGTTTTTACAAACTTCGTAGTATTGGAGCTTGAAGAAGAACCCAAGATTCCTATTATCCTGGGAAGACCGTTCTTATCTACTGTCAGAGCCATGATCGATGTGCAAAACGGTCAAATAGATCTCCGACTTAGGAAGTTTACTATGAAGTTCAACATCAAGAAATCCATGAAGAAGCCTACCATTGATGGTCGATACACTTGCTGATGTGATTGAAGACTCTGCTGAAGAGCTCTACACTGAGGATCCACTACAAGTTGCTCTGACTCAAATCAAAGGTGAGTATGGGGTTTTAAATGCAGGTATTTATGAGGTTGCTGGATTCACCGCCTACTGTCAAGAAGCATGTCGCATTTATCAAGCTCGAAGCCACTACTTAATTGGTGGCGAGTTCGAGTGGTGATTGGAGCGAGCTGAAAGCTCCAAAAAATTGAACCCAAGCCACTACCTGTAGGATTAAGGTATGTTTTCTTATGTCCTAACTTTACATATGATGTGATTTTCAATGTAATCTGAACAATGTTGAGACTACCTTGCTTCTTTCGAAGTTAAGGAAGTATAGAAAAGCGTTGGGATATTCTTTGGATGATATTACATGTATTTCTCCAGATATCAGCATGCATAGGATCCACTTGGAGGATGAATCCAAGACTTCTATCGAACATCAAAGGAGACTCAATCCTAAAGTGATGGAAGTTGTCAAGAAGGAGATTCTAAAACTTTTGAGTGCATGTGTCATCTATCCAATTTCTGACAGCACATGGGTGAGTTTTATACATGTTGTACTAAAGAAAGGTGGAATCACTGTCATTACTAATGAAACGATCGAGCTCATTCTCACCAAAACTATCATAAACCACAAGATGTGCATTGATTACAGGAAGCTGAAATCGGCCTTGAGAAAGGATCATTTTCCACTTTCTTTTATTGATCAAATGATGGAAAGACTTTCTAATCATCCTTATTACTGTTTTCTTAATGACTATTTAGGTTTCTTTCAGATTTCCATCCATCCGGTGGACCAGGAAAAGACTACATTCACATGTCCATATGGGACATATGCTTACCGGAGAATGCCATTCGGATTATGCAATGCACCTACGACTTTCCAGAGGTGCATGATGTATATCTTCACTGACTTGATTGAAGACATCATGGAAGTCTTCATGGATGACTTTTCTGTTTATGGTTCTTCTTTCATTAAATGTTTCACTAACCTTTGCAGGGTTTTAGAACAATGTGAAGAGAAACATGTGGTTGTGAATAGGGAGAAATGCCATTTTATGGTGCATGATGAAATTGTACTTGGCTACAGGATCTCCGAGAGAGGGATCGAAGTTGACAAAGCCAAGGTGAAGGTAATGACAAGCTTGCGACCTCCTATTTCTATTAGGATGTCTGCAGCTTTCTCGGGCATGCACGATTCTACAGACGGTTCATCAAGGATTTTTCCAAGAAAATTAGACCCATGACTCGATTGCTCTGTAAGGATGTCAAATTTTAATTTGATACTGACTGTTTCTTAGCTTTTCAGACAATCAAGGAAGCACTAGTGAGCGCTCCAATTATGCAGCCACCGGATTGGGATTTACCTTTCGAGGTAATGTGTGACGCAAGTGACTACACGGTAGGAGCAGTGTTGTGTCACAGAAAAGACAAGAATCTCCATGTCATCTACTATGCCAACATAACACTTGATGACACTTAGATCAAGTATCCGACTACGGAGAAGGAGTTTCTAGATGTGGTTTACGCATTCGAGAAGTTTAGACAATACCTGGTGGGATCGAAAGTCATTGTTCACACTGATCATGCAACTTTGAGGTATCTTATGTATAAAAATATGCTAAACCGAGAGTATTGAGATAGATTTTTCCACTGCAGGAATTTGATTTGGAGATTCGTGATAAACGTGGAATCGAGAATGGTGTTGCAGACCATTTGTCTCGATTGCGAGTGGAAGCTGATACACTACTCGATGATAGTCTCCCTGAAGAGAATGTCTATATGGTTGCCTTGCTGGAGGATGAATACATGGATAATATTGATTGTTTTGCCATTAGATAGATTCACGATGAGACAACTTGGTTTGTAGATTTTGCGAATTTTTTGAGTATAGATGTGGAGCCACCGAATTTTGCAGGCTATGCAAAGAAGAAGTTCCTCAGAGATGTTAGACATTATTTTTAGGATGATCCTTTTCTCGACAAGAGATGTGCTGATGGATTTTTTTGCAGGTGTATTCTGGAGTCCGAGGTACAAGGTATTTTGTTACTGCGATGATTCTGAATATGCAAGACATTTTCCTACTTTTAGAATTGTGTCGAAAGTATTGCAGGGAGGTTTTTGGTGGCCAAAACTCTTCAAGGACGCCTATGGTTATGACTCTAAGTGTGGTGCTTGTTATGAAAAAGGAAACATTAGTAAGCGGAATGAGATGCCTTAGAACTTCATCTTGGAAGTAGAGGTTTTTAACGTATGGGGTATTGATTTCATGGGACCTTTCCCATCTTCTTATAAAAATCAATACATTTTGGTTGAAGTAGATTATGTCTCTAAGTGGGTTGAGGCGCTGGCCAGCCCTTCTAAAGATGCCAAAGTAGTCCTGAAGATGTTCAAGTCTGTGATTTTCCCTTGTTTTGGCGTGCCAAGAGTAGTAATTAGTTATGGAGGATTTCATTTTATCAACAAGTTGTTTGAAAATTTGCTGAAGAAGCATGGAGTTAGACACAAGGTAGCCACACCTTATCATCGTCAAAAAATGAACATGTTGAGATTTTCAACAAGGAAATCAAGGGAGGAGATGACTGTAGGCAAAACGCGAAAAGATTGGGCTATGAAGCTAGATGATGCGTTATGGACATATCGAACCGCCTATAAGACACCACTAGGTACTACACCATTTCATTTGGTGTATGGGAAAGGTTGTCGATTGCCTATTGAGCTTGAGTACCAAGGAATTTGGGCTAGAAGGTTGATGAACGTTGATATCAAGTCTGCAGCTGAGAAGCGGATGATTCAGATAAACGAACTCGACGAGATCGCTTGAGTGATTATGAGAACGTAAGAATCTACAAGGAATGGAAAAAAGCATTCCATGATAGACATATCATTCCACGCCATTTCACTGTAGGAGATTAGGTATTTTTGTTTAACTCAAGTTTGCGATTGTTTCCAGGAAAGCTCAAATCGCGTTGGTCGGGACCATTTCTGAGATTCGACCATATGGAGCTATTGTTCTTGATTACAACGGACAAAGATTCGTTGTGAATGGCCAAAGACTTAAGCCATACATTACTGACAAGCCATCTGAAGAAAGAATGCGATTTCTTTTACCGGATCCACGTGCCGTCTGATCGCTTTACAGTTAGGTTCGAGACTTTAAACAAGTGCTGAGTGGGAGGCAACCCACTAGGTAGTTTTCTTTTTAATTTAAGCTAGTTTTGTAGTGTTTTTCGTTTTTGTGTTTTGGCTTTTGGTGCTTTTGACGTTTTTTGTGTTTTTAGCTTTAGTTTTGCTGGAAACAGGCCCCCCAAACAGAATGGAAAAGATCGATCGATCCCTGACTTATTTTGTACCAAAACATAAGGACAAGGATCGACCCTTGTCCGAGGATCGATCGATCCTTGTCCCGATTACACAAAATATACACGCGACCAAGTGAGTGTTTCTCTCATAATCCTCTTTTGAACAAAATGAAAAAATCACCTTTGATCTCGTTTCCGCTTAAAACTTCTCGAATTTGAGTGATTTTTGAGCCTAATAGCGAGAGATTTTTGTGCTCTATCTTTGTATCCGATCAGATTTCGCAAATTCGAAGGTATGTGTTCACAATCTCTACTAGCAGTTTTTTCGGGTAAATTTTGGAACTTTTGATTCCTTGAAATTTAATCGATGTTTTGTGCTTGAATGATCTTATATACATGTTCTAAGATGTTTTCAAGTAGGATTGCACCTGAATTTAGCGTTTAGAGGATTGAATTTGGTGATTTTCTGATTTCGCATTTCGGACTCCAAATTTTTCCGAGGATGCATGCTTCTTCATGATTTGCCTTGTTTATTGACGATTTTGTACTTTTGTGGCATCTCTATGAATGATTAAAACATGTTTTGATGATTGGTTGCGATGAATTTGTTTCATTTCACTTGGACTTGAAATGCAAAACGAAAATTAGACATATTGATGTTGTTCTTTCTTTCTAAAGTGATTTGATGCATGCTCTTGATGTTTATGAGCTTGATTTGAACAGGAACATTGTTCTTTGAATTAGAGTGAATAATTTTTGTGTTTGCAGCATTTTGATTCAGATACTAATTTGGTTTCCAAGTGTTTATTTTCGCAAGTTATGGGTAGACAAAAGATAAGAGAGGTTCTGAAGACGAGAAATCCATCTAGCTCCAATCTACATCAGCAATTTAAGATAAGCGATCTCACACATCCCGTCAACTTTCCAGTTACCAAGGAGTGGGAGGAGTATGACTCACAGTTTCTGCAAGACTGGGACACATCACATTTCCGATGACTCAAGTTGTTGATGACGACCTCCTGGAGGCATTTGGTATTCACCAGGATTTCTATGATATCTTTGAAAGGATAAGACTCCGAGGCTTGCTGGAGCTTCAGGAGCTTGTCTACCCCGAGCTGTATTGGGAGTTTTTTGCCTCTGCACGCTGTGTTTACCCGGATTTGGACAACCCGGTAGGGGACCAAGGCACATTCTCCTTCATTTTGTAGGGTCAGTTTCACTATATCTCTCTCATAGACTTGGCTTGAGTTCTTGGTTTTGCACAGGGTTGAGGTACTTGGGTACAAACTTTGCCGAGGTCCAGTGAGTTTTGGGACTATATTGCTGATGGGCAATTTGTCTCTCGGAGCGTGAAGCAATCGCGTATCCACAGTCATGTTCTTCGCCTCGCGGCCAAGGTACTTAGCTCTCACAACTACGCCAAGTCTATTCAGGCTGGTGTGACCAACAACGAGTTGGGTGTTCTCTTTATTGGCGTTAGACATACATGGGACTTGGGAGCTTAGATCCGTTATGTGGCAGCTACGGACCTGAACATGGCCAGAGTAGTTGCTGACAAGTTCGCCTTCTTCAAGGTGGTGGATTCTGAGAAGAAGTCCTTTGCTGCGGGTGCTCTTATTACCCGTCTTTTGCGTTTTGGTAGGTTCGACTTCACTGGTCACCAGAGAGTGGAGTTTAAGTTCCCTTAGCAGGTGGGGATGAATCACGACGAGAGACCTCTCTATGCTTTCCTCGATGGGAAGCATCTCGTTGATAGCGCCATTCTAGATTCCCCCTGGAAGTATTTTATAGACAGTTCGAGACAATTCATCTACCACTTCCAGGACCGCCAGCAGAGGTCTCACTAAATTAAGCTTCCATGCTTGGATTTGACATCTCTTTATTATTCAACGGGAGTTGAGTTTCTACCTCTTGGGGAGCGTCTTTGCCCCTGTCCCCCTTCTTTTAAGAAGGGTTCTGCTGGAGACCATGTTGCTGATGATGCTGATTATGAGGCTCATATGCCTTCAACTGATGCACCTATTGATCCTGAGATCGCTGAGCTGTTTCCGGAGGATTTCAGTGCCTACGAGCTAGACCCGCCACCGCCACCTGCTGCTTTTGCTGCAGAGTTCAGAGCTTGGACAGTGCAGAGTCATCAAAGGACGAGTTCTCTTATGTTGCGTTTCGCCAGAGGACTATATAGGATAAGGAGATTGCTTTCTTGTTCTCCTCGCACGTTTGTTCGTGAGGAAGCTATCAGGCGTAGAGCGCCACTAGTTCCTACAGCTGTTGTAGATGATGATGATGAGGAGACTGAGAGTGAGGAGTCTGATGAGCAGGAGACTTAGGGAACTCGCGCTGCACTCGCACGAGAGGAGGCCAGACGGTGCGAGGAGCGCACCAAGAGGAGAGAAGACTACACCTACAGAGATGCAGGTAGGCGCCCCAGAGCCGACCCGGACAGAGGCCTAGCACTTCCCGAGCAGCTCAGTAGTTTCCTTTTTCTTTTGATTTATGTTTTATTTTTTTTATTTGGATTTTTCTTGTTATTTGCTATTTATCCATTCCTTGGATTTGTTTCACACCGAGACGGTGTGAGATAAGTCTGGGGGAGGTTACTTATTCATTTCTTTTTCTTTGGTGTGATGTTTGAGTCATTTTTATGTTTTTATTGAGTCAGTCTTACTAATTGTTTATGCTTTATGATGGTTTCAAACTATTATCTTTGCGCGTTGCACTTTATTTATATTCTCATTGACCATTTCACTTGAGCTTTTAGCGCAGGCAAACTAGAATAACTCATGACCAAACTCCCCACTAGAAATCTCTGGAACTCAGGCTTTTGTCTGAAATGTTATTAACTCTATTTATCTTGCCTACTAATGAACTTAATTGCTTTGATCCATGAACTTGAAATCAGAAATCAAACCCATCATTCAGGATTACATCCCCATTTTTCTATCATTCTTTTCGGTAATTCTGAGTTATAAGACTCATCTTTAGTCTGGCACCACATCTTTACCTTATCTCCTTGAGTCTCCATGCATCTCTTTTTGATCTTATATGCACACATGTGTAAAAACAATGGAGAGAATAAGGTAGACATGATCCTTCTAATTACTTAGGTAGGATTGAACAATTTAGGTGGTTTACAAATGGTCATGAGTGTCTAATTTCTCGGTGTTGGGTGTTTTAGAGGTTTATATGGATATGTTGCATTTCTTCATGCAGTATGAGTGTTTTAAAAATTAAAAACGTCATTGTATTGCTAATTTTTACAAGATTTTTGTATGTACAAAAAAACAAAAATAAATTTTTATTTCTTCGTATCTAGTTTAGAAATTAGAATTTGTATATTATTTTGTTGTTTGAATGCACCCTGAGGATTGCACGTATTTGGTTTACTTTCTCTTGGTGGTTTGTACTTGGGTAGTTAGGAGACATGGTTATAATTATACTCTTTCTCTCCTGCGATTTTGCATAGTGTTTTGCATCCTGGCATAAATTTGATACCCAAAATACTCTAAGCCTCACCACTAAAAGCCTTGAATACCTAGCCTGAATTCCTGATTACAAGTTCTTTGGTGAAAAGTTTTCACGCTTATCTTGAATGAATGTAGATAGTTATTAACATAAATGCTGAGTTTGTAGGTTCAGATTTTGGAGTATGGATGGGCTTGGGAGGTCATGCAGAGATTCTTAGGGAGAATGTTCTAACTTTCCTAAGTCTATGTAGTCAGCGAAAGTAGTGCAAAGTAAGGTCCATGATAGCATAAGATCCATTTTCTTTTCAAACTTCTTTTCCCGTACACTTAATCTTCGTTTCCTTTACTTGAGGACAAGCAAAGATTCAAGTCTTGGGGATTTGATGTGTTAGCATTTTATGGGTTTTTAGTACAATTTTTAGTCGAGAAATATGGTTTTTATTATGTTATTGGCTCTCGTTGGAGCGGATTTTTTTTCTTTAGTGTTTTTACAGGTTTCGAGCTTGAATGTGCGGAAAGATCGTATTTGGACGAATTTCAAGCATCGAAAGAACTGTTTGTCAAGAGAAGAAATGTCTTGACCGAAGGACAGGGATCGTTCGATTCTTGTCGAGGATCGATTGATCCCTGTCTCGATTTTCGCAGACCAATTTTGAAGAACCAAACCGAAGTTATCGAGAACCAGAGTTCATAACAAAAACCTAGTCTCGTGTTTTGAGTTTCATTATGATGTTTTTCTGACTTTGAGAGCTAAGGCAGAGACTTGTAACCTTTGGGAGAAGAATCATCTTTTGTACTTCGAATCTGAGAAGAATTCTGAATCCTTACTCTTTATTTTTGATCAATACAATCATGTCTCTCTCTGATCTGATTTGTGTTTGTTCGCTGATCATGAGCGAATAGATCGTTTGTTGGGTTTAAGGTTCTCACATAGGGATTACATGAATTGTTGACATAGAATTGTTTGATTAGGGATTTAATCAATTAGATCTTCACCTAGGATTGTTCTTAATGCTGAAATTAACTTGATCACTTAGTTTATGATCGTAGGTTGTTTAACGCTTGGAAAGTTTTGATTAAATGCCTGAATGAATCCTAAATGGGCAATTTATCTTAAGCTAATGGAAGTTGATGTTTAAATGAATTGTAAACCTATCAAACCTGTTTAGAATGCATGTTTAGAATGCATGATTAGAATGCAAAAGTCAATGGAAGTTAGTCTTAAGGTTTCTAATACATAGGGAATTGATACTACGAAAGTAGATTAATTCCATAATTGTGTTTGAGTTTAAGACGGTTTAAAACTTGTTCCCTGAATCAACAATTCAAATCAACAATGGAATGTTTCCCTGAGAATAACTAATGTCCAACTCTTCTTCGATTGATTTACAACCTGTAATCATTTGTTTACTTTATTTGCTTCTTAATTTCGGTTTATTGCATCTTTTCCAAAATATCCTTTTCGCTTTAGGCCGCTTTTGATATGAAATTCTTCGTGCTACCTTTGGTCTCTCTGGATTTGATCCTGAAGCACTACAACGTACTTTTCTGTAAGTGTGGAACCGAAATTCTCACTGCCAATGATATGTGGTTCACGGATTCTCTGTAGCCAAAGATCAACAGATCGGATAGCGAGTTAGCGAATTAGTGAATAAGAAATACGAAATTTATCTGCGAGATAAGATCAAACAAGACAGCGTGAATAAAACGTATGAACGAGCAGTATGCGAGATTTAGGTTAACGATATTCGAATTACGAAACAAGACAAGTTAACAATGAAAATAGATTAATATGAAACAGATTGCGAAGTGATATGTAATTAACGGTGAAAACATAACAGGGTTCGTAAAACAAAGCGAATACGAGAACGGATCTAAAGTATGCGAAAAGCGTAAACGAAGAACGATTCGATAGACACAGTTAACAAAGAAGTTAAGAGATCTTATTCGAATATTGTGATCGGAGCATGGGGAACCGGTGTTAAGTCGCTGCCGCGAGATCTGTTGGTGACTATTACCTAGAACTATGACGCAGACTCGTAACCTAGTTCAGACGCAGCTCGCTAACGAAAAACAAAACAAGAACCCTAGTTTTTCTAAGTGTTTTGTGGTGACGAAAAGCTCTGTGTATGAATGAATTTATCTCTCTTTGACTTCGCGTCCTTTATATAGATCCTCGTGGGCTGGCTCGATTTCCTTTTCCGTCCCGATTCGTGCATATCTTTTCGGGGGAATATTCATTTTTCCCTGATTTTCCTAAATCTTTTCGAGATCCTTCCTTATCTTCCCAAACTTGACATTTTCGCAAAATCCTAATGAACCGTCATTGCAAGTTGGCCGGTTCTCGCCCGAAAATTGTAAGTGGACCGTTATCGCGGTTTGGGCCCTTCCGGGCTGTTTCGCGGCTAAGTGACTTTTACGATTTATCGCGGAAAACCGTTCTTCGTAGGAATACACGGCAACATCTTTGTGGACTGATACGGTCAATCATACAGTTTAGACTCTTCCGGTGCTTAAGTTAACCATCGTCATTTTATACGATTGATACAAAATCCACATAAAGCACGAATCCTTGCGACTCCTGTCATGACGGTTCGACGGAAACTCCAGTCGAGACGAAACAAGAGACGATCAAGTGACGATTCAAAGGAAATGACGATTGGAAGGGATGTGGTTCAGTCAACGGACTACGGCTGAACGTTATCCGCGCCTCAGCGCCAACTGGCGCCAA
>OVAN01006755.1:0-20720 GCA_900406275.1 Anastatica hierochuntica | reverse complement strand
TTGCGGAGATCGTCAAGATCGCTGGCAGTTTTGCGAGAAGACCTGCGCGTTTTGCTATTNCGATCTCTGGCGCAGCGCTGGTCACGTGATGGATCTGCGACTTTACAGCTTTTACTTCTGCCGCAGTCTTTGCAATGTAATTGCGGAGATCGTCAAGATCGCTGGCAGTTTTGCGAGAAGACCTGCGCGTTTTGCTATTAACTCTGGCCTGCTCTTCAGCCTGCTCTTGCTGCTCGACCCAGAGGAGGTTTTCTTCTTCCTCCGTCATGGGTTCGTTGAGCTCAGAATTGCGGCGAGCTTCTCGACCCTTCACCCTTCTCGGGTGAACGTCAGCGTCCTCGTCCGTAGGATCGGTGAGGTCGCTGAATTCTAGGTCAATTCGCTCGGCCTCGTGTTCCTTCGTTTCTTTTTCAAGAGTTGGGAGGTCGTTCACGCCAGTCTGGGTTGCGATAGGTGTGATTTTATCGGGATTCTGTTCCGATGGTTTCTCTTGCGCATTCTGGACCGCTCCAGATGGAGTAGCGAAGTTAAGTCTTCTTCTGCGGAATCTGGTCGCTCCGTGCGGAAGGATTTTTTTGGTTCTCGCAGTTAAGGCCTCGATCTGTTTTGCGAGAGAGTTGGTGAGTTCGTCGCATTCTGCTGACTTCTTTTCGAGAGTCGAGAACATGTATTTGATCTCCTCGAACGCCGCGATGTTTGAATCAGCATTGATCGCGGTGATGTTCGTCGCCGAAGTGATTTCAACGGTGTTGCCGGCGTTGTCGACTTCGCGATCTGGTTGGTTGTTCTATTCGTTGGTGTTCATACCTGATCTGTTGATTAGCGTGAAAGATATCGTGTGTGCAACCCCCTCCTTCTAGCGCCAAACTGTGGGAACCGATATTCTCACTGTCAATGTTATGTGGTTCACAGACTCTCTGTAGCCAAAGATCGACAGATCAAGCAGTGAGTCAAAAAGTTAATAAATAAGAAATACGAAACTAAGGGATAAACAGATTACGAAATGAAACAAGTTGATAACGAAAGTGAATCAATACGGAATAGATTGCGAAGTGGCATGCATTTAACGGTGGTAAAGTAATAAGATTTGTAAGAATAGGTTAACGTGGTCGAATACAGAATAAGTACGAAAGCGAATCAAAAGTAAACGAAAAATGTAAGCAAAGAACGATTCGACAGACACAGATAACGAAGAAAGTTAAGGGATCTTATTCGAATTCGTGATCGGAGCGTGCGCAACCGGTGTTAAGCCGTGGCCGCGAACTGTTGGTGAAAACCATAGAACTACAGCGTAAACTCGTTACCTAGTTGAGACGCAGCTCGTTTACGAAAACAAAGTAAGAACCCTAGTTTTTTCTAAGTGTTTTGCGGTGACAAAAAGTTTTTTTCATCTCTTCCTTCGCACCCTTTATATAGGTCTTCATGGGCTCGGCTCGTCTCCTTTCTCGTCCCGATTCATGCATATCTTTTCGTGGAAATTTTCCTTTTTCCCTGATTTTCCTATATCTTTTCGAGATCCTTCTTTAACTTCTCCAAAACATGACATTTTCGCGAAACCCTGGTGAACCGTCATTGCAAGTGGGCCGATTCTCGCCCAAAAATCGTAAGTGGACCGTTATCGCGGTTTGGCCCCTTTCGGGCCGTTTCGCGGCTAAGTGATTTTTACGATTTACCGCGTAAAACCGTTTCTCATAGGAATAAGCGGCAACAGCTTCGTGGACCGATAAAGCCGATCGTATAATTTAGACTCTTCCGGTGTTTAAGTTAATTGTCGTTGTTTTATACGAATCCTTGCGACTATTGTCATCATGGTTTGACGGAAACTCCAATCGAAACGAAACAAGAGACGATTCANAATGACGATCGGAAAGGACGTGGTTCAGTCAACGGACTACGGCTGAACGTTATCTGCGTCTCAGCGCCAACTGGCGCCAAGATAGACACTCCGTCTTGGCGCCAATTGGCGCAAAGGCGGACCTCCGGTATTGGTTCCAATCGGCGTCTAGATCGGCCTCTAGTTCAGTCGTCAATCAGTTCCAAGACTCGTTCGTAGGTTTGGCGTCAATCAGCATTTAGACATTTCTTCGAAACGACGCGGTTCTTTAACGCTTTTGGTAGTTTCGTATCGCTCTGGAGGACGTATCGTGTGGCCTCCTGAGAGTTATCCGAGAACCATTGATGCTAACCTTAGCACTTGGATGCTCTAGCTGCTTGCGGACGGACAGACTTTATGCGGAGATTAGTCATGATCGACTATCTCCGAAGCTTTGAAGTCAGGTCGAGAAAAGACAGCCTTAACGATGAGAATCTCGGAGTTTTCAGATATTCTTACGATTCCTGTGTCCGAAGGAGAAAACATCATTTCCGTAGTCCTTTTCAGGCATCGATTTCATCGGAACAGTTTTTGACCCCAACAAACATAGCAGCTGTGCCTTTGGTTCTATCTGAATGGAGTCCGGAGGTATTGGAAACTCAACTAGTACTGCAATCGATCCCATTATGGGTGACTCTCAAGAATGTACCACATAAGCTCTACTCGGACCAAGGGTTGGGATTCGTGGCGAGCGTTGCTGGTGAGACTCAGAAGTTGCATCCGAAAATGCTTGTGTGCACCAGTTTTGACAAGGCCTGAGTGTTGGTTATTTTCGATCTCACTAAGGACTTACCAAAGGAAATTCCTTTGAAAAATAAGAAAGGTTTCACGACAACTGTTAAGGTGTCATACTCGTGGCTTCCACCGCATTGCAACACTTGTCAGAAGTGGGGTCATAAGCAGGAAGTCTGTGTTATTAATGGAAAAGCGAAAGCTATCGTTGTTGATCGTGAAGCTCCGGCTGCTTTTGCCTCTGGTTCTGGAAGTGATGTTGGCAATGTTGCGGCTCTGAATTCCATAGTTAATGCTTTGGTTCCAATTGTTGCAGGTGCAAAGATTGAGTTTGGACAGGGTTCCTCACCTCTCCATCAGGTCTCTGCTAGTGATGGTACTATTCAGGGTGTGCAATCTACATCAGTACTTGCTGTTGTTGAAGGTCAGCCCGAGAAGGATAGCTGGCAATCGCCATCCAAGTCTTTGAAGGTGGGTGATTCTCGTTTTGTCACAGAGCGGAATGGCCAAGAGTATGAGGTTTCTCCTTCTCGGTTTTTGGTGTTGTCGTCTGAGGAAAGTGGAGAAGAAGAGGGTACTCACGTGGGTAGTCAAAGTGACGATGATGGTGTTGGTAGTGAGAGTGAGGAAGGTGATGAATGTACTCATACCTCCTCGGAAATTGACACAGGGGAAATTGTCGAGGATGTGGATGTCTCTGTTGGTGGCTTAGTGGTGAAGGAAAGGGGTGTAGTTCGCTCAAATGTGTGTTATGTGATTGGTGAGGTTCAGCTTTGGCAGCCTCTCCCACGAGTTATGAAGAGCATTAATCGGTTTTTGGAGGAGCCATCTACTATTACGACTAAGGAGCCTCGCTCTAGTCAAGAAAGTAAGAGAGGAGCTCGTCGTCAAAATTAAATGTTGGTCTTCTTTTGGAATGTGAGTGGGTTCAATAAGGTGTATAAACGTAAGGCTGTTAATAAGTGGGTCACAAATTCACAATTCAAGTTTGTTTGCTTACTAGAAACAAGAATAAAAGAGGAGAAGGCTCATATAATCTCAGACTTTGTCTTCCGGGGTTGGTCTATGATAAAAAACTATGAACACAATCATAGGGGTCGCATTTGGGTTGTATGGAATGATTTTGTGTTGCTTACACCGATCTACAAGTCGGCACAGCTCGTCACGTGTTCTATTCTTGATCCGTCAGTGGGCTGTGAGTATTTTGTGTCTTTTGTCTACGCTTCAAACTTTGCGATGGAAAGGAAACGGTTGTGGGAGAACTTGCGGTCTCACCATGCTTCTCCAATCTTTAGGGGTAAGTCTTGGATGGTTATGGGGGATTTTAATGAAACATTATCTACGTCGGAGCATTCGGGGCACTCTTTTGTGACTTCGAGTATGAGAGATTTCCAGGCGCCGGTCTCAGATACTTCTCTTTTTTATTTACCGTTTCATGGTACTCATCATACATGGTCAAATCATCAAGATCAAAGTCCTACAACTAAGAAGCTTGATAGAGCGATTATTGGGGATGAATGGCTCATCTGTTTTCCGTGTTCGTATGCTCTCTTTGATGTCGGCGGCCTATCTAATCATGCTCGTGGAGTTGTTCACATGGATGTTCAGAATGAGACATCTCGTAACCCTTACAAGTTTCCTAATTTCCTTGCTTCTCATGAGAGCTTTCTGTCTGCGGTTAAGGAGTTCTGGGACTCTATGGTGCCTATTCAGTATTCGCAAAGTGCAATTTATAACTTTTCCAAGAAGCTAAAGGAGTTGAAGCAGATTGTCAGATCTCTTAACATGAACAAGGTGGGCAATTTGTCGCAGCAGGCACATGAGACGTTTCGGTCTCTTTGTCAATTTCAGGAGAATGTTCTCTGGAATCCCACTCATGCGAATGTTATAGCCGAATCAGTAGCAACAGATCACTGGCTGTGTGTTAATGCGCTGGAGGAGTGTTTTTGAAGCAAAAAGCTAAAGTCCATTGGCTGCGTTTAGGTGATCAAAACAACAGGTTTTTTCACCAAGTTGCTCGAGCATGCATTGCCAAGAACTCAATCTGTGTGATTAGAACACAAGTTGGTTCTTCAGTTACTCAACTTCCAGAGATAAAGGCGGAGGTTGTGAGCCGGTTTTAGTCTCATTTGCAAGAGCAGCCGCTGGAGTATAGTGGTGTCTCTATCGAGCGGTTAAAATCTCTGTTGGATTTCAGGGTTTCTGAGGAGGTGCAAAGCCGTTTGGTTATGCCTATTTTGAGGAAGTGATTCGGTCTGTATTGTTCTCCATGCCCGCGGATAAGTCATCAGGACCAGATGGGTTTACGAGTGAGTTATATCGATCTACTTGGTCTATTATTCGAGCAGATTTTTTCTTGGTTGTGACATCTTTCTTTTTGAATGGATATTTGCCTAAGGGTGTTAATGCTACGATTTTGGCGCTTATACCAAAGAAAGTTGGAGCTATGGAAATGAAAGATTTTTGTCTGATCTCTTGTTGTAATATTTTGTATAAGGTTATCTCCAAAATCATTGCAAATAGGTTGAAGGAAGTTCTCCCCGAGTTCATTAGCCCTAGCCAGTCGGCTTTTGTTAAGGATCTCCTTTTATTGGAGACTTTGTTATCGGCAACAGAGATGGTCAAGGATTATCATAAGGATGGAGTCTCTCCTAAGTGTATGATGAAAATAGACATAGCCAAAGCTTTCGACACAGTTCAATGGGGTTTTCTAGAGAATGTTCTGAGGGCTATTAATTTTCCATTGGTGTTTATTCGATGGATACTTACTAGTGTTACAATGGCATCTTTTTCCGTACAAGTAAATTGTAAGTTGGCGAGGTTCTTCCAAAGCAAGTGGGGGCTACGACAAGGATGCGCCAGAGATGGCTTGTTGGTATATCATCCTATGTGTAGTTCTCTCAGCATAACACATTTATGTTTCACCGATGACATAATGGTTTTCTCGGAGGGTTCAGTGCAATCAGTCAAGGAAGTTGTTGAGGTCTTTGAGGATTTCGCGAGATGCTCCGGGCTGAAAATAAATCTCCAAAATTCTAATATATACATGGTTAAAGTTTTCAATGCTTTGAGAAATGAGTTGCTGGAGAGGTTGTCATTTGCGTTGGACGAGTTACCTGTTTGTTATTTGGGGCTTCTGTTAACCACAAGAAGGATGTCTTCGGCGGATTATGCTCCGTTGATTGAGAAAATCCAAGGGAAGTTCAATTCATGGTCAACTCGTATGTTATCTTTTGCTGGCCGGTTGTAGTTATTGCAATAGGTTATAGAAAGTATTACGCAATTTTGGTGTTCTGCTTTTCGATTGCCTCGCAAATGCGTTCGTGAGATTGATAGTTTGTCTTCAGCGTTTTTATGATCTAGTTCAGAGATGAATACGCGGAAATCAAAAGTGGCTTGGGAGGATGTGTGTTCTTTGAGGCAAGAGGGTGGGCTTGGGCTTAGGCCGCTGGTGGAAGTTAAGAGAGTTTTCGGCCTACGTTTGATTTGGAGGATTCTTACTTCTAAGAATTCTCTTTGGGTTAATTGGGTGAAGGAGCATTTAATTCGCCAAGGTTTTTTTTGGACAGCCTCCGAGGGATATGGTTCATGGGTGTGGTGTAAGTTGTTGAAGCTAAGGGATGTTGCCTCAAGCTTTATGTGTGTTGTGATTGGGGATGGTCGACTTGCTTGGTTTTGGTTCAATTCGTGGTTGCCTCTTGGTCGCCTAATTGATCTTGCCGGGTTTCGTGGCTTCCGTGGGCTGGGAGTTGCGCAAACAACCACTGTGTCTGAGGCCTTCGCCACTCGATGGACTATTCGGCGGCAGTGAACGGAAACTCTGCACCTAATAGTCGCCATTCTGCGGGATATGCCAGTGCCATCTGCTAATGCCGGCTCGGATGTGTATGAATGGCGCACGGGTAATGATAGTTTCCAGTCTATTTTTTCTTCAAAAAAGACATGGCTACAGTTACGCAATCCGCGTTCTTTCCTAGCTTGAACATCATTGGTATGGTTACGGTTTCATATACCAAAACATGCTTTTATTCTATGGCTGTCTTTTAAAAATAGATTATCTACTGGTGCACGAATGGCTTAATGGGGGTAATGGTACTTCTTCATCTTGTGTCTTCTGTTCTCATCCTTTAGAGGACAAAGATCATTTGTTTTTTGAATGTGTGTTTTCGAATCAAGTATGGGCTCGCACGACAAGAGGGTTGATGGGAAGGCGTTACACGTGTGTATGGGCTGTTGTTCGGAACTATTTGTTGTCTTCGCTTCCTCCACGTCAAGGTTTGTTAATTAAATTGGTGTTCCAATGCACTATCTATCACTTGTGGATGGTTCGGAACAGGTTGCGCCACGGTGCACAACGGGTTCAAGTTGTGGATGTCATTCGCCAAATAGACAAAGATGTTCGAACCAAGCTTCTAGCAATCCGCGATAATGAAAATGAAGATTTGTTGCTCTTGTGGTTTAGCACCCGTGATTCATAATTCTTTGATTTGAGTTTTTCTTTTCATTCTTTTTAACATAGAAACATTCGATGTAAAAAGGTTTGTTGCAATAAATCTTACATTATAAAAAAATATTAGAACAAGTATTGTCTTTTTTTATGTTTTTGTCAACAAACAGACCACAACGGGCCGGTTCGATAGCCAATTAAAACCAACATATTCCTTCCACTCTGTGGTGGAGGAGGGCCAAACCCTGGTGCATGAGGATTGACTTGGAGACTCAACCACTATGTTACAACGTCCTTGATGTCATTTTTTACGTTCAAAAAGACTTTTTGTCTTCTTTTTTTTTAATTCTATAAAATCTTCAAGATAATCTTCTTTTAATATCCAAATTAGACTACAGAGGTTTTGATACTGAATCCTGAAATTAATGCTCTGTTTAAATTTATGTAAAAATAAAATCAACACGACAAGATGATAAAAAAAAAGTTTTATATAATTCCCAAATGAAACTGTAACAACCAGGTTTTTCTTAACCTCGGTTCCTTTCAGTAAACCCGAATTTTCCTTTAAACTAAACCAAGTCTTAATCCATCCTATTTAAAATCTTTCCTAACCTAAAACCTAAGCTAAAGTCGACCTAATTCCTTGAGCTGTCGACCTCCATAGCTTAAACACAGAGAATTTTTCGTGCAAAATAATCAGAGAGAAGAGAGAAATGAAGGAAAGAGATCAAGTTGGAGCAGTCCTGCAGAAAACAGACTGGATATGTCGCGATGAAAGGGAGGATCGGCCAACCAAACCATCATCAATGGACGTGAAAATTTTACAGGAGGTCAAGGACTTCTAGATAGTCGTTTTACATTTTACAGAACCTATTTTTATTGAGTATTCTGAAAGTTATAATCATTTTACCGAGGAGCATGGAATCAGATCGTGATTGCGACCAGTCCAAGTGTGAAGGGTGTTTCTAAGGGAAAATGGAGTTTGATCGGAGTGAAACCGGCGGCTATTGATAGTGGAAATCCACAAAAACGTTCTGACCGTTCAGATCGTAAAGTTAATGGTTTGTTTTGGTTTTATTCTCTTGTCTTCAAACGTGTTCCGTTCTGCCAAATTTCCAGAGATAGCGTGTTATATTGTTTTGCGATTTTGGTTGAGCTATTAGTTGATTTAGGATTTGATCTTTTGTGGGATCAATGTCGGAACTTCTATGAATTCACCGGTAAAAGGAAAACCGATTCATATGTGTGGAGAAGCGGATCCTGGAAGTTAGCGCAGCGAAGCTGTCCGCGTCAAAAGGAGGTGAAAGAGCACCGAGTTCGAGGTTCCGGAAAGTTGCAGACGTCCAAAAACGTTCCCAAGAATGTTTGTTTCTTCAGTAAGTAAAATTACCATTTTGCCCCTGGTCCGAGTTTCTGTTTTGAGAAGTTTCCAAAAATGGCAGGTTTCCATTTTTGGTAAGTTTCCTTTTTAGACAGATTTTCTTTTTTGGTAACTTTCCTTTTTGGGCAAGTTTCTTTTTCGGGAAAGTTCCATTCATGGAAAATTTCTATAAATGGAAAGTTTCCATTTTTAGCATGTTCCGGGAAAAGGTCTAACCGGGTTCCTGTTCCAGGTTTCTTTCGAGAAGGAGAATCAATAAAGGAGAAAAAGGATGATGGAGGATCGACATGGGATAAAAGCTCAAAAGAAGGATTGTCAGTCAGCCATTCCAGAGGAGCATCTTCGATGTGGCCAAGGTGAGGAGGTTCCCGATTTCGCTTTATTCGATAGTTGTTTAACTTGCTTGTTAGTCTAGGGTTAATCCGGCCGGTATCGAGCTATAATTCTCGGCACGAATAAAAATGATGTAATATGTAATGTTAGTGATATAAATATTTATATGCCTAAGCGCGATTGATCTTTGGGTCGCTAAGTTGAGCCTAGGGTAGAAGTTGTGAAAGAACATAAGTCCTAGAAATAACTAGGTTTAGTTTGGCATTGTGTGAGAACTACGAAAGACGATAGTAGGTCTAAATTAATCCGGTAATATGCATTCTCTGGTGGAAAGTCACCTATCCAATTTATGGGTGTAATGCACCCCGCCCTAGGGCTCAGGACCCTGAGGGAATCGGGAGATGAGGAGTAGGATATTCGCGTAGGGCCAGACGGAAGTAATCCGGAGAGGCGGGGTAATAACTGGATGAGCCTTTCCGGGCAGGATGTTATGCTTGGCGAGGCAAGAGGCCTTCGGGTAACCCCATGGTGGTCCGCTGGGGATCGTGGATGGCCGGATCCCTGGCAAGGGTCCCCGGAAGGCCGATACCGAGAAAAAGTAAGGGCGAGGACAGTGAATGGGCGGTTGTCGCGCAACCTGGTCTAGGCGACTGTGCTGAGCTGCCAGCCTAACAGATGGATGAACCAGATTAGGTAACGGGGCTAATGCTGGGAGGGATCCAGGTTGTGAGGGTGATTAATTTCTAGAGCATGCGTTTATGTGTCATGTGATTGTAATACGCACTAGGACCCAAAAGAATTGCGAAAGTTGTCAAGAAGAGTTTTAGAAGATAGGTGTTTTCCAAAATGAAGTTTTCAACTTGCCAGTTATTTATTGTCAAGCACAGTAGGTGCATTTTGTGGGGGTTTATGATTAGGTCTGGACTTTTGGGGCTAAGCGGGTATCGGTGAGGCGGAGTCCGATTCATCCTCACTGAGTGGCTTGTTTGAAAAGTCACTCATCCCTCTCATTTTTCTCTTTTTCTTTTGGTGTTTCTGCAGATTGCAGTTAGAAG
This sequence comes from Anastatica hierochuntica, assembly GCA_900406275.1. Classification (NCBI taxonomy): domain Eukaryota; kingdom Viridiplantae; phylum Streptophyta; class Magnoliopsida; order Brassicales; family Brassicaceae; genus Anastatica; species Anastatica hierochuntica. Next base: position 10,899 of record OVAN01006755.1, on the reverse strand, counting down.
CGCTAAATTAATGACCGGTTGGTGAAGTTTAATTCGGTTTTGGCGGTACCATTTGGGACATTTCGGTTCCCTCAGGATAGGGATGTTACAGAAACAATTAGAGAAACATGTTTCTGGATCATTAGATATACAAGAAAATAAACTGGTAATGACATTTAAGGGAATTAGAACAAGTTAAAGAGTTTAAAGATTAAAATCCTAATTATAACCTCATCATGATCATGAACTATTCAAGTTGTGAAATGGCTAAATTTGATCTCTCCTTGGTTCAATAATTATTCAATGTCAATCATGTAATCTTCATCGTTGATGTTAGCCTGATGGTTAAGGCGAAAGTCATTGTTAAGACCGAACACGTTTTCGTTAATGAGATTCTCCTAAAAGTTCTCGTCATCATAACCAACGACATCGACCAACGGCTCTGTTTGTGCTTCTTGGGTAAGAATATTTGAGTTGTATTCGGAGCAACAAGGTTAACCTGAAGAAAATGATGACCCACCTTGGATCTCTTGTTCAACGTAAAAGCTAGGGCGTTGATCAGAAGAAGCAATTCGCGTGATCGCATATGAGGAGTTACAGTTTTGATCGACAAATTGTGAAGTAAACCCAAAAGTAGAGGGATTAGGGTTTTGATCAGAATTAGTTGAACAAAAAATGTTATTGAGAGAGGAGTTAGGGTTCTGATTAAAAGAATCTTTTTGAAAGTAAGACTGAGGCGAGAAGTTAAGGTGTTGATCGAGAAACTGTGAAGAAGACAGGGAACAAGTACTATCATTTTGATCAATTGCTTCCGCCTTTAGCTTCTTGTCAATACAAGCCTTAACGTATTCTTTCATCTTCTCAATATGATCCTCAATGATATTCAACTTTGTGAGGTCGTCGCAGTTACAGTAGAGATCAGGATTCTCCCACCAAAACTTGGGTTGGAGGTTATTAGTCTTGAGAGAAGGCTTGCCGCTCAGGTAGCAATCAACAATCTTGTAAGCAGAAGAGTACCCGGAAAAGGAGTAGACGACGTCGGAACTCTTGGTGGGAGAGGTTACAAAGACGGCAATGTTGGCACCAAAATGAAGACAGAGTTTGCGGCTTTGGAGAAGACAATTTTACGCTGTTTGTTGCAAGCCACAAATCGTTGTTCTTTAGTCTCACGTATCTCAATTGGTATCTTCCTCTTTGTTCCTTTAGTCATTCTGCAAACAAACGACAGCTTGAGCGTTTTTTTTTTCTTACAGAACAGAGTGAATGGAGAAGAGATTTAGGATAAAAAAAGAAACAAATATATATATATATATGTTAGCCATGATTCCTCGTAGACCCTCGCTTTGTTTAGATAGTGATGGATACGGTACCTCGAATAAATAAAAACCGATTGTTTTCTTTTAGCCGTGGATGGTTTCTAATCATTCTCCCAAGTATAGAAAACTGCTACCTGGAAAATGAAATGGATGCATGTCATCAAGAATATATGAGGAGAACACATCTTCCATGACCAATGAGCACTATATTGATCCCTTACCTCATGCTTGAATAAGAACTAAACAACATGTTGCATAGGCGAGAACAAAAGTTTCTCATGAAAACAAACAAATATGGCACTATCTCAACTCGCTCAAAACCATCAAGAACCATTTTTAGCTTCGTGGGAACCTTCATCACGGATAAAACGTTTTTTGGTCGATCAAGTAATGCTCTTTAAGCACACGGCCATGAGGAGGCATTATCACAAAGACTGATGCGAAACACCCCTTCATCGCCATATTTCTAGATAATATGACAAATGTGTCATTTGAAAGTGCAAGATGACACACAAGCTGCTGATACAAAAAGTACTACAGAATGCGGCAATAATACAGAGAAACAAACGATTCAGCAAACGCTTTGCTTTATTAGAAATCTCTTTAAAAATTTATTACAAGACTTGTTTAATCAGTTTTACACAACTTGCTAACATCCTATCAATCGCCACTGAACAATTTCTAATCTATCCAAGCTTACGTCTGTCTGTCGTGCTCAGCAACGGCTGCAGAACGACCCAAGATTACTTACCCTTGGATTTCTTTCTTCTATGAAATCAACTCTAAGTGTTACTCGATCCCCATCGACCCTTAGACTATTTTATAGGCTTCTCCACATTTTCCCAAAACCCTAGCCCATAGGATCTTTAGGAAATCTTCGGATAAGGAAAACTTTGTTATTGTGATTATTCTTTTCCTTTTCTCCAAGGAATAAACTTCATCCCCAAGTATATTCTTTTTCTTTTTAGGCGTAGAGATACACTTAGATACACCTTATCTAGCACAGCCTTGCTGTCCACGCAGGATCCTCCACTCTGAAAGCTTCTTGGAACATCATCTGATGCATCTGCGACTGCTACAACGACTACAACAACTGCATTTCCTGCAGTACTCCAGACTAAAGACTTTATATCTACAGGCTCCTCCTTGCATTTTCATCATTCACCGCTTGTATTTCTAGTTCTGCAAGTCTAATATGTGATATATAAGACGCAAAAATAATATATTTATTTGTGATAATGCCTTTAATGTACAACTATCTCAATCCAGAAGTACAAAAAAGGATTCAAGGATTACCATCTCTTCTTTAGCTGGCATACCACCGGCTCCGAAGAAGTCGTATCCAGAATGTGTCTTTAGTGTTTTTGTAACAACCCGTCCCGCAGGATCCCGGCTGGCCCTGCAGAGCATCGACCCNCAGCTAGGTAGGTTGTTGGTGGTATGGCGTTCCCTTTTAACCCAAGCATCCGCGCTTGGCGTTACTCAAACCCATTATCTCACCCTTTAACAACCCTCCAATAGGACGAGTTGTCACCAATTGATCTGCAGGTCAATTGGTGACAACTCGTTCTGTTGGAGGGTTGTTCAAGGGTGAGGTCATGGGTTTGAGTAACGCCAAGCGTGGATGCTTGGGTTAAAAGGGAACGCCATACCACCAACAACCTACCTAGCTGGCTGGTATGCCAGAGGTGAGGGGTTGGGGTCGATGCCCTGCAGGGCCAGCCGGCGGGTCCTGCGGGACGGGTTGTTACATAAAAGTCGAAGGTCAATTGGTGACAACTTGTCATGTGGGAAGGTTGTTAAAGGGTGAGGTCATGGGTTCGAGTAACGCCAAGCGCGGATGCTTGGGTTAAAAGGGAACGCCATGCCACCAACAACCTACCTGGCTGGCTGGTCTGTCAGAGGTGAGGGATTGGGGTCGATGCTCTGCAGGGCCAGCCGGCGGGTCCCGCGGGACGGATTGTTACAGTTTTATTCCTGTCTTCTGGAAGAGGAAATACACATGTAATTACCTTTACCAAAACATGAGAAGAGGCTTTTAAAACATGACGAGTTAGTCAAAGGAAGTGTGCTGGAAACTCATTTAAAACTGAGCTTCGTTACATGCCATCATTACACTGATTGGAAAATACACATGCGTCTTCCATTGATTGGTCATAGGGGAGACCATACACACTCTAGTTTCTATTATCCAAGCTTCAACTAACTTCTTGATCTCAATGATAACAAAAATCGATTAAGTTAATTGTAAAACCTGTGAATATGCACTAGCCATATCGTAAATTATATCTCTCTAGTCTAATGGTGGCAAAAGAGAAGTAGAAAACTCAGAGACGCGCGGGGGTGGTGGAAGGAGTGGGACAAATCTAGTTTACTAGAAAGATACCGTTGTGCATTTTCACCTTCTGCCAAAATCATAGTATTCTCTGTGAAAAATCCTGTGGTGATCTTGTAGTAATGGTCAAAGAAAAGTACTTATAGCACACTCAACTTTAATTCTTTGCTAATGTGTGAAACTTGCAGATTTTCTAAAGGATATTGCTTTGGAAAAATCGACCTATATAGGAGCTGAAAATCCAAGAAGAAATGTCCATCTTCCAACTGTGAAATCAAGCCCATTAACTATGTCCTTCCCATTTGGAAAACTAGAGACTGGATTGAAGATAGCTGATTCACATGTAAACTAAACTCCTTAGTTTCAGCTTTAACACAAGAAAAAAAATAAAAAGAAAGACATTTGACCAACCTCACGCTTCACGATTAGCGACATTTCAACATCAAATGCTGGCCTAGAAAAATACTACCCGCGAGAAACTCTTTGCTTCAACAACATAAATTGTTCTCTGTATAACTCTCTTTTCACAGATGCTTAGCCGTGAGCAGGAGGCGGATCTCTAGAAACAATATAATTATATTCAAAATAACTACAATCGATTACGGCCATCAACATCACACGAGGATAAGTAAAGAAAAATTCTTGTATCTCATTGTTGATTTATGATCCAACTTAAATCTAAATTGAAGAATGAAGAGTTACAAGAAGATAAAAGTTGTTAATGACAAAGTCTTTGTAAGTCTGGTAGAAAACCTTATACAACCTGGAAAAACTCTTGTTCACAAGTCTGGTGAAGTACATGTGAAGTTCTGAAGGGAAACCTAGAACAACCTGGGAAAACCCTTGTTCACTAGTCTGGTGAAATACATGTGAAGTTGAGAAGGAGGACATTGCTGAAGTTGTGCGTTTTGAAGCAAGTTTGGGCATAAGTGAAGCCTCTGATTGCATTAGAATGTTCTCGTTATAACCCTAAGTATATATACTTTGTTCCATCATCTTCTTCAAGTTAAGCCACACCATTTTGATGTTCTTGGTGGCTCAATAGAGAGAGAGAGTGAGAAAGTAAGAAAGAGAGCTTGGTGATAGAGTTTCTCTTGGTTTTTCTTGGTTATCTCCTCTTCTCTTGTTCTTCTTCTTCTTTCCTTGTTCTTGAGTGCTCGTGCTAGGTTGTTAGCCGAGTGAGTAGCCGTGAGAAGGTGATTGTAATTTCCAGTGAACACCACTTGTAATCACACCGATTTATAGTGGAGAGGACGAGAGACCTGATTTCTCTCCCCTGAGATGTAGCTTCCTCACACCGAGGGGTGAACTCAGGGTCAACAAAATCTTATGTGCTCTTACTTTGATGTCTTGATTATTCATGTGTGGTCTTGATAAATGACGATTAAAACTGGTTCAAGGTGTATCGATCCCGTAACAAGCTTTAACAAGTGGTATCAGAGCGGGTTTCTTGAAGAAAAGAGCAATCTTTGTCATGGGTTATTAAAGAAAGAAGCAAGTTTTGTCAAGATTCTTGAAGAAAGAAGCAAACTTTAGCAAGATCTTGAAGAAAGGAGCAAGCTTTGTTAAAGTTCTTCAAGAAAGCTTTCAGCTTTGTGAAAAAGCTGCAGAAAATTTCAACCATTATGAAGAAAAATCATGAAAGGATAAAGCTTTGTGGAAGAAATTGCTGAAATCTTCATGGGTTATCAAAAAGACTCAATCTTTGTTGAAGTTTCAGGGTTGTGACAAAAAAAGTTTCAAGTTTTATCATGGAATTTCAAGTTTATCAAGAAAGGATACACCTTTGTGAGAGTTTTAGCTCATACACATGATGTTAATAGTAGTTGTAAACACAAGGAAAAAGAACATGGTGATTGTTCTTGGTTGTTGAAGCTGGAGCACAAGGAAGAAGAAGAAGAAGAAGGTGGTTGTACTTTGTTGAATAGTCAAAGTTGAAGTAGAGAAGATTCTTGGAGCAGATCCAATTAGATTAAAAGGGTTTCTGGGTTTGTGAAATCTGAAAAATCTGCAGGTTTTCTTCTTCAATAGTTTGTGAGTTTTGCATCAATATGAAACCAATCCAAAGATTCACATGGTTGATGATGTAAGATGAGATTACGAGACTAAAGGAAGGACAATAGACATTATTCTTGTTCTGCGGGTTTATTATTAGCTTTGGAATGATGTGTGTGATGATGGATTTCACTGGTTAATGTTTGATTTTGGTTCATTGACGATATGGGTCATGGTTGTTTGGCTCATGGTTGTGAATCAGAGTTATTTCATCATTTCTCAAGGCTCAAAACTTGAAGGCAAATAGTCAGTTTCCGCGGCAACTGTCAAGGTATCTCGGTGGCTATTTGTGTTGTCATTCAAGTGTTGCTCATGGTCTGCATATTCAAAGGGAATCGAAATCTTGAGAGAGCACATGGTGGTATACTGGTTTTACAGGGGATTAATCAAAGTTTTTACTGGGATCATTTTGTTTGCTTTGGTTAAATCTGTGAGTAGAGGATAGTATGTTGCGGGTGTTCGAGTGTTTTCTGTTATCAAGCCAATGATAACATACATGAGAATCTCATGACTAGGGGACGCCTTAGAAATGAGAATTATGTGTGTTGATGGTTGGGTTTATTAGTTGAGATTTCAGAATTTCGGGTTATAAAGAAAGTGCAGATGGATATGAAATAAGATGAGGATAACTTGTTGGAAATAAGAAGGAGATTAAGGTTTGAGGAACTGTGTTTTGCAGGATCAGTCTCATTCTCGATGTTATAAGTTAGATTCTTGTGAATCTATGAAGCTTTGATGATTAAGGCTCAAAGGAGATCATCATGAAGCTTGTAGCAACAAAGTCACTTAGTTTAAAGTTGTTGGAGCAACAATTGTTTGTTGGAACAGATGCGTTTTCTGTTGAAACAACTGATATTGTGAAGTCGAGAAGAAGACTTGTGAAGTCTTGATCATGAACTTGTGATCCTAAGGCTGTATCAGTTGGTACGTAGAGCTTATGTGCAAATCACAATCAATGGTTTGCTACAACATAAGAATCTTGTATGAAATGAAAGTTAGCAGTTTCTGAGGAATGTTGAAGAAACTGATTCAAGCTTAAGTTGGAGCTGGTGTGATATAATGAAGCGTGTTAGAAGAAGGATAAACTTGTGGTAAAGCTAATGGTAAAATCAGTGGTACATAAACCAAGTTTGAGTGAGGATGGTTTATGATATCAAAGGAGATAAGATAACTTGGCCATAATGATGTTCATATGTGGAAGACTCAAGGTCTTGATGTCTGTACAGAAAGTCATTTGTTTGAGTGACATGGTTAAGACAAAACATGAGGTTTCATTGATAATGAGTAGTGGATCAGATTGGTTGTCATCAAGGTGGAGTTTTGCCTTTTGGTGAAGGTAATCAATGTGATTGTGTAGCTTAAACCATACTGGTAATGTCAATTGGGAGCTGGTTGAATCAAGGGTTGTGTTTGGATATTGGTTAGATTGAACTCTCATAGTTTACAGTTTGTATAAATCGACCTTATCATTGGGAACATCCTTTTGGTTAAACAAACAGACTCATGTGTTTTGTTCTGTGAATCTTTCAAAATAATCAACTCTGAGACATTTGGGATTAGCGCAAAAGTTTGAAATTCTTGATGGTATAAGTCAAGGGAGTATGTGAATGGGTCAAAATATCTTATGCTTTGATAAGTTGCAACTCATTAAGGAGATTCGTCTAAGGCAATCAGTTTGGTGGAGTAATACCAAATGTAGAAGCTTCAATAAGATTGAAGAGTTATTGTGATATTCAAGTGTAAATGACAAATTCAGCGGTTGTAGCATGACGGAGTTGATGTTTAGTTCCTGGATAAAACTCAAACAATGAATCAAGTCTCTACGGCAAGAAGTCACATGACTAATGAGAAGAGCAAAGACGAATTGATGGGCTTTAGTTTTGTGAAGTGAGGTTGAAGTTAAAAGGCAGAAACTTCTGGATGGTTAATTGTTCTAGGTGGAGCAATTGGGATACAAGGTGTTTACTTCCAGGTGGATTTGTGTTTCAGAGGGTATCTTGTGTTTATTCTGATCTTCAAGGCTCAAGAGGGGTTTGATGTATAAGGAAAATGGTTATTAGTGGTTTGAGAGTCTACATATTTTGTTTTGGGAGTTGTCTCAGTATTACCTTGCAATTGACTGAGTTTCAAGTGTATGTCGAAAGTCTTCCTGAAATTGGGTGTCAGGCGGCGTGTCCTGTTTAGTTGAACAGCAATATACACAAGATGCTTATGTTGGCTATTGCTGAAGGAGAGATCAAAGGTCTTTTGATTTCTTGTCCGAGGGAAGATTGGTGGTCATATTAATCTTCTTATCGCAAATCAAATTATGTGGGAGGCTCTTAAATCTTCCCGCCAAAACGGCAAAATTCTGTTTTCCCGCCAAAACTGAAAAATCTTGTTTTCCCACCAAAACCGCAAAAATCTGTTTTTCCGCCAAAACCGCAAAAATTTGTTTTGCCGCCAAAATCGCAAAAATCTGTTTTCCCGCAAAAACCGTGAAATTCAATTTTCCCGCCAAAACCGCAAAAGTCATCTTTCCGCCAAAAAGAAAACTTCCGTTTTCCTGCCTAATCCGCAAAATTTCGTTCCTCCCGCCAAAACCACAATTTTTGTTTTCTTGCCAAAATCGCGAAATTCAGTTTTCCCGCCAAAACCGTAAAATTTCATTTTCTCCCAAAACCGAAAATTTCGTTTTCCCGTCAAAATCGTGAAATTTTGTTTTCCCACTAAAATCGCAAAATTTTGTTTCTCCCGCCAAAATCGCAAATTTCGTTTTCTGCAAACCCGTAAAATTTTGTTTTCTCGTCAAAATCGTGAAATTATATTTCCCACCAAAATCGCGAAATTTCGTTTCTCCTGCCAAAATCGCAAATTCCATTTTCTCGTCAAAACCGTTAAATCACGTTTTCCCGTTTAAACCGCAAAATTCCGTTTATGTAGGCTAGTTATATATAAATTCATATGTGTTTTTTATTGCATGAAAATTAAATGGGTTAACTCTGGTACCAGCCATAACCTTTAATTAAAATAGTGTTAAAATAAGGTTGGATTAAAATAGGGTTGAGTTTATCTCTATATATTAATCGAGGAGACATTTTGAGAAAATTTTGAATTATAAAGCTGGGGTGTCAACCAGAGAGTGATTTCGGATGCTATTAGCCAATAAGATTAAAGTGTAATTAAAAATATTTAAATGATTTAAATGATAAAAAATTATTTGGTAGTTATAAATAACATCGGACTAAACATATTTGGTAAGTAAGATCTCAGCATCTTTGTATTACTTTATGTTTTTGGTAATTAGCAATAATATCTAAATTAATTATTTTAAAAATTTTACAATAATACCTAAATCACTCTTATTGTTTATCATTTTTATACCTAAATTAAACATAAAATATTTAATTTGAATTATTTTAAACATAAAAAGATTTGTGGAAGATATTTAAAGTGATATTTATTTTGTCCCACATCGTTTGTGGGAGTATAGAAGAGCAATAAAATTACAGTATTAAATAGAGCTATCATGTTCAATTGCAAATCATTTTTCTTCACATTTCGAATGTGTTCGGTGTTAATAAATTACATCGAATAGTATTTATTTTTTATTTCTAAAACATTTTGAACCAAATAAAACATAATTTATTTTACATTCTTTAGTTTTGATTTCATTCGGGTTAAAAACAAACCGAAATCTGATGATTTAATGTTTCTATTTTTGTTTAAATTTTCCAAATAAAAAAGATAAAAATTTATAAATACTTCAGTTTAAAATATTTTGATAAAAATTATTTTACAATATTTTTTAAAATTTTTGAGCAATAAAAAATTTGTTAAAATTTTATAAACCAATTTCTTAAGTCCAATATGTCTAAAACATTAAAAAAATTAAAATGATGTTTTATGGAGGAGACATTTTGAGAAGATTTTGAATTCGTAAAGTTGAGGTGTCAACCAGAGAGTGATTTCGGATGCTATTAGCCAATAATATTAAAGTGTAATTAAAAATATTTAAATGATAAAAAATTATTTGATAGTTTCCCATTTCGGTTGTTATCAAGAATATCAGATTAAACATATATGGTAAGTAAAATCTCAGCATCTTTGTATTATTTTATGTTTTTGGTAATTAGCAATAATACCTAAATTAATTATTTTTAAAATTTTGCAACTACAAGATTGTCAAGCTTAGAGCAATTTGGGGAGTTATTAACCAATAAAAAACTCAAATTTTTTTATATTTAATCATGACATTAATTACGATTTATAATAGTTAAGATATTTAATGATCTGATACATAAATCTAAATAATAAATGAATATTTAGTTTGAATTAATTTAAATATAAAAAGATTTGCAGAAGATATTTAAAGTGATGTTTATTTTGTCTCACATCGATTGTGGGAGTATAGAAGAGCAATAAAATTACAGTATAAAATAAAGCTCTCATGTTTAATTGCAAATCATCTTTCTTCACATTTCGAATGTGTTCGGTAATTAACCTTTTTAAATTCAAAATGGTTTGAATTGAGTTAAAACATAAGAATTTTTATATTGTTTAGTTTTGATTTTTTCGAATTATAAGTAAATTGAATCGAACTATTTAATGTTCTCAATCGATTTTCAATTAAATTTAACAAAAAAACAAAAAAAATATAAAAAGCTTTAATTTTGAAAATGAATGTAAAATTCAAAAGAGGCGTCCATAGAAGATTTTTAGGGAGATTTGACCAGTGAACTTCATTTATCATTAATTGTAGAGATTTATCATTGATTAACTATAAAGATTCAAAATATACATTCTTTCAATTAAATCAAACCAAATAAAATTGGTTTAGGGTTGTGTTAAGACATATATTTTATGTGTTAGGGTTAACTATTTAGGGTTTAGTTTTTTTAGGGTTTATCATTAGTGAGGGAATGAAATTAGAAAAGACGACATTGCCTTTTTATTTAATCTTGATACCATAAGTAAAAAGATTATATATCGAATAACTATCTAGAGATAAATTTATATTGTGTTGTGTAACTAAAATGTCAAAAATATTTTGGGTTGTCAGATTATGCAATAATTTTTAAGATTTTTGTGTTTAGGGTTGGGGGTGTGAGATTAGGGTTTAGAGTTTAGGGTTTATGGTGTAGGGTTGAGCTTTTATCACTAACGAGGACACTGAATAAGATTAAAAAAAACATTGCCTTTTATATTTAACTTTTTAACCATTAGTTTGAATAT
>OVAN01006754.1:0-20720 GCA_900406275.1 Anastatica hierochuntica | reverse complement strand
CAAATCCTTTTAAAGGAGGAGGGGATGATGCAATACAAGATGCTCAAGAGATTGAACTAGATCTGAGTGATAGTGAAGATGAGGAGAACCGGGACAATGAGCTGCTAGATTCGACTAAGGAGATAGAAGAAGGATTCGATCCATTCGTTCTATCCAACGGACCAATTACAAGATCTAAGACAAAGAAGCTTCAAGACCAAATTGCCTTATTGGTTTATTCTGAACCAAATCAGATTGAAGATCAAGGAGCAGACCCGGAGTTAACCAAGTTTTATAATTATGCTGAATTACACTTGGTTTAGTCGAATTTGTATAAGACTTTTTATTTAAGTTTTAAACTTAGGATTTTAATTTGGTTCTGAAATTAAGCCCAATTAGATTAGGAGGTTGAAAATTCCATCTCTTTTTAGGAAGAGAATTTTGACATTAAGATTAGGTTTTTAGGGTTTTCTTTTCCTATATAAGCTTTCTAGTTTTCATTGTTTTAGGATATCCAAGTTTTAATCAATAAAGTTTTCTTTCAAGTTTTCTCTCTTTTGCACAAAAGTGAATCCCTGTTCTTCTTTGAACAACTAATTGCTGATAGAGTTAATTCTCTCCAAAGCGAAACCTGTTTCAGTATCAAATATAGAGTTAATTCTCTAGATCTGAAACGTCTATCCCTTTTTCCTTCTCAAATCATCGAATTCGACATTAGTCTTTCGCAGATCCTGATCTAAATTCAGTTCCGTAAGGTTCTTTTTTCCAGTTTCAGAGATCCGGGATTGCATCAATGTGGCTAGTGAGATTCCGGTGCATGTAGAGGCAGTCGCGCATTTTAGATTATTTTTAGCTTTGGTTATTTTCTGGATTTGAAAGACACTTTGGTTATACCGTCATTGAGACGAAATTTGGTTTCCGGTCCTTATTTAGACAAATCCGATTATTCTTGTCTAACTGGGAATGAAAAAGCTGCTTTTTCTTTGAATTCAATTCTTATTGGAATCGGTAAACTTTTGGATGATCATAATCTTTATATGCTTGAAACTTTAAACTCTAATGAGGAAAGTTTAAGTGTTGAATCAAGGGGCACTAAACGTAAGTTTGAAAATGAAAATTCAAGAAGTCTGTGGCACAAACGTCTATGTCACATCTCTAGAAATGGAGTTGAGCGACTTATGTCAGATGGTATATTGAGTTCCGTTGACTTCACCGATTGTGATGTCTGTGTAGATTGCATTCAAGGAAAACAGACGAAACATAAGAAATTAGGTGCGTATAGAGCTATAGAAGTCCTTGAGTTGATACATACGAATATTTGTGGGTTGTTTCATACTACATCTTAGAACGGTCAACAATACTTCGTATCATTCATTGACGATTACTCTAGATATGCATACTTGTTTCTTATTCATGAAAAATCGGAGTCTCTGGACGTATTCAAGAAGCTTAGGCGGAGGTTGAGAACAAACTTGACTGAAGGATAAAGTCTGTCAGATCTTATCGGGGTGGTGAATATTACGGTAGATATGATGGTTCAGGTGAACAACGCCCATGACCATTTGCCAGATAACTAGAGGAATGCGGAATTATGACTCAGTACACTATGCCTGGGTCTCCCAGTATGTATGGTGTTTCTGAGAGAAGGAACTGAACTCTTAAGGACATGGTGAGTAGTATGATTAGTCATTCTACCTTACCTGAATCACTCTAGGGAGAGGCGTTTAAGACTGCAACTTACATTCTTAATAGGGTACCAACTAAAGCAATTGCTAAAACCCCTTATGAGCTTTAGACTGGTAGAAAACCTAGTTTAAAGCACCTTCAGATATGGAGATGTACAGTTGAGGCTAGGCCTTATAAGCCACATGAAATGAAACTGGACTCAAGAACTATTAGCATTTACTTTATTGGTTATTATTAACGATCTCGGGGCTATAAGTTCTATGATCCCGCTGTAAAGAATATTTTTGAGACGGAAACAACTACATTCTTTGAGGATGTTGAGTTTGGGGGGAGAAATGAAGTGAGGGATATCATCTTTGAGGAAGAATCGGTTCCGGTTTCTATACCGATTCGTATAGTTGCTTTAGATAAAGCAAATTCCGGATCCTTAGGTTTATATTGAAGTTATTCTTCATGTTGATATTGAAGCTATTCCTCCAACTCAAGATGTCGATGATCGATCGATGATATCGATCATGAAGGTCAAACTCAAAATCCTCAAGAGCTAGTGCAATAAGATCAAGTTGCTTTAAGGCGGTCCACTAGAGTATGGAAAAATGTTATTCCAGATGATTATATAGTATTTTTAATGGATCAAGAGGAAAATCAAACTCTTATGGAAGATGATCTTATCAACTTCTGTCAGGCTATGAGTAGTTCCATCTCAGATAAGTGGACTGAAGCAGCGAATGAAGAGTATCAGTCGATGATAGACAATCAGATTTGGGACATTGTTCAGTTACCAGAAGGAAAGAAACCTATTGGTTGTAAATGGATATNGAATGGTAATGTTGAACGATATAAGGCTCGTCTAGTAGCTAAAGGCTATACTCAGAAAGAGGGGATCGACAATAAAGAAATCTTCTCTCCAGTTTCATCGAAGGATTCTTTTAGGACACTCATGGCCCTTGTTGCACAATATGATATGGAGCTTCATCAGATGGATGTCAAAACAACATTTCTCAATGGAGACATTGNATGGAGACATTGATGAAACAATTTATATGGAGCAACCAAAAAACTTTGTCTCAGGTGATGCGAAGAATATGGTTTGCAAAATAAAGAAATCCATCTATGGGTTGAAACAGACTTCTCGTCAATGGTACCACAAATTTCATAAGGTTATCATCTCCTTTGGTTTTGAGGTGAATTTGGCTGAAGATTGTGTGTATCAAAAGTTCAGCGGGAGCAAGTGTATTTTACTAGTTTTATATGTCGATGACATACTATTGGCCACTAACGATATGAGCATGCTGGTTGAAACCAAGACATTTCTTAAGGAAAATTTTGAGATGAAAGATCTTGGTGAAGCATCTTTTGTATTAGGAATTGAGATTCATCGAGACTGTTCTCGAGGAATTCTTGGATTATCACAAAAGAGCTATATCGATAAAGTACTTAAGAGATTTGGCATGCATGATTGCAAACTAGGTGATACCCCAATAGCTAAGGGAGACAAATTTTGTCTCAGTTAGTTCCCTAAAAGAAATCTGGAAATTCAAGAGATGCAGAAGATTCCTTATGCATCAACAGTAGGGAGTCTAATGTATGCTCAGGTTTGTACGCGTCTGTATATTGCGTACATAGTTGGATTTTTGGGCATATACTTAAGCAAACCATGCATGGATCATGGAAAGCATCCAAAAGGGTCATGAGGTATTTGCAGAGAACAAACGACTATATGCTCACATATCAGAGATCAAATAATTTGGAGATCATTGGGTATTCTGATTCTGATTTTGTTGGATGCCAACATAGTAGAAAATTTACATTGGGATATGTCTTTTTGTTGGCTGGTGGAGCTATTTCTTGGCGTAGTGCAAAACATTCACTTGTAGCTTCCTCCACCATGGTAGCAGAATTGATAGCAGTTTATAAGGCATCCAATCAGGGAATTTGGCTGAAAAAATTTATTATAAGACTGTGAATTCTATAAGTAATTGAAAGACCACTAAAGTTACACTGTGACAATTAGGCAGTTATTTTATATTCCAACAACAATAGGAGTTCATTAAAGTCTAAACATGTAGACATTAAATACGGAGTCGTAAAGGAAAGGGTACAATGTGGAGATATTTCCATAGAACATTTAGGGACAAACTCTATATTAGCATATCCTCTTACAAAAGGTATTGTGCCTAAGTTCTTTCACGAGCAGACTGCTCGAAAAACATTTCGGTGTTTGAGGATTATTCAGTTTAGTGGGAGTTTGTCATTTGGTTTTTTTATGATTGTTTTGGTTGTGTTATACACATTTTTCTGATAAGAAATAAAGTTTAAAGTAAAGTTTCGGTTTACACTTTGTACAATAAAGTTAAAGGATCTCACTAAAGTAGGACCAATTGAAAATCGACATGTACTGACCATCTTTTATGTGATTTTCATGTCACACTTTTCATAATTGATCTATGTCATTTGGCCGTATTGATTTCAGTAACCATGAAAGGTTTAGTTATGAGTAATATAACAAAAGCCGCTATGATCCTATGTTGCTACAGTCAATGGATGAGATTATTATGCTCACAAAATTAATGACATATTTGATCTCATAAAGTCTATCACATTTTCAGGCACATATATGACCCAGTGGAAGATTGTAAGAATCATTAGGTGGGGTCAAATATGTTAATGATTAAATGTGCTAGGGCCATTAATTTATTAACATATTTTATAGTGGTCACTTTGTGATAAAAAAAAGGTTATGAGTATAAGTTTTATGAAATATTAATGTGTGGATACCTTTGGCAATTTCTAGTTTGATGAGGGGCCAAACTAGAAGTTGATTCTCTATAAATAGAGGGTTATGGTCCCAAAGCAACCCTAACAAAAAATACAGAAACTCTCTGCACCCCATCAACAGAGACCTAAAGTTCTCCAAGGTTTGCTTTGGAAGATTCATTCCCTAATTCATTCAGATTCCTAAACATAAATTCATCAGGGACGCTTCCGCTCTTGTTCTTACTAATCAAAAATTGGTATGACTTATGGTTTTATAGATTAAATAAATATAATACCACTCACTCTATTGCTTCTCCTAAAATAGAGTTGCTATTTTTTCCTCTATATTTAGGGGGAAAAATAGCATTCCTCTATAATAGAGAAATACTTTTTTATTTACGCAATAATCTTTTAATTTTTTGTGATTATAACCAATATACATGTATGAAGAAATAACAACTTTTTTACATGTAAAGCACAACTTTTCTACATCATATTTTTTATTTTTTTTTTATAATTATAAATAAAATAAATGAACAAGATTATTATTTTCTTTGAAAGTCTAACTTTTTATTTAACAAATAATATTTAAATTTTATATTTAAAACTAAAATAATTAATTATAACATAACTATTCAAAGTTCCACATAAATTTTACATAGTGATAATATATTTAAGTTGAACTTAAAAATTAACTAATACAACCTATTTTAACCATTAATTATTTATGAAAAATATAGTAATATTGATGGTTAGATAATGTCTACTTTGTTTTATTATTTTTTTATGATGTTTTTTGTAATAAAGTATTTAATTTAAACAATATTGCAATTTTATGAAAGTTTTTTAAAAGTTATAATGAATGGATTACTTTTCAACATTTATAAATAAAGGTGTTAATAATAAAATTAAAAAAAGAATTTTTTAATAATGTTTTTTTTTAAAAAGAAATAAAAAATACATTGGAGAGAAAGTCACCTCCATTATAGAGTTCGTCTATTATAAAAGAAAAATAGAAAAATACATTGGAGATGGTCTTACATAAAATTATAAATTAGAGACTTCTCTCCGAGAATTTACTACTCCTTGTCTTCTATAATTTACTACCACTACACCGTTTATGGATCATGTATGTTTTATATATAATAATTACTTAAAAGTTGAATGTCAAATTGTCTATTGGTTGATAACTTACAAAGTTCAATAGTTAAAGATTGGTACACAATTTCACTACTACAAGAGACGTATGCTATTTGGGGTTAAGTATTTGTCAGTAATTATCTACATAAATTATCTGGGCCATGTTTTTAATCATTATAAACTGATATGTTGTGTTAAAGAGTATATAAGATACCATTTTAAAAATAATTCACGAGATTTTTACGGTAGAGATTTTTTTTCTCGGTCTAACCTAATAAATACGAATAATATGAAAAAGAAGTCTCATATACCATTACATTTTATAAATTTGGTTTGTGGAATAAGATCTATTTTATTGTGTGTAAATTTAAAATTGTGTCAACTATATATGTCTACGTAATACTCCTTTTGAATTATTAATGATAACCGTTATATGTAATGTGCTTTTGAACAATTGATCAAGTTTAAAACTTTATTAATGAAGAAATAGTACTTATTTTAATGGTGTGTACAAGTGAACCTCCAACCGTTCCGGACAAAGATATTCTTTATCATCTCAACTTTTGCTACTACAAATTCCACACAATTCATTAAGATAGTAATCAGTGCGTTATCGATAATTTTATTTTCATTTCTTTATACTACAGTTCATCAATGTCGTATTAAACCATTTTGGTATTACTTATATCATAAATGATAGAGAGAAAATGATTCAAAAAACATTGAAAAGTTGTGTTATCACTAAAATAACATTTGTAAACCAATTTAAATCAAACCAGATGCAAAATTACTTATACACCTCCCAAGTGTATAAAATAATAAAAATAAAAATATATAAAACTAAGAAAATATTAAATCTAATAACTCTTTCAAAAATAAATAAATTTTTAAAATTTTTAAAAATAAATACAAACTAAAACTAATAAAAAATAAAAATAAAAAATAAATATGAATAAATATAATAAAAAATTCCGAAAAGACTTTAAAATTAATAAAAATAACTTTTTATATAAATTATTAAAAAACTAGAAATTATAATAAATATAAAAAATAACCAAGTAAAAATAAAAACCGAAAAATGTAAAAGAACTAACAAATTTTTTTAAAAGTTAACAAAATATTAAAAATTAAAAATAAAAAATAATAAATAAGTAAAATATTCCAAAATGACTAAAAGTTACTAAAAGTAAATAAACATATTAATTATAGTAAATATGAAAAATAATAAAATAAATACAAAAATGGAAAAAAATTAGAAACGAAAAAAGGATTCAAATTTTAAAAGTTTTAATCATACTTAACAATATTAAAAGGTAATAAAAATTTAAAAATTATAGAAAAAAAGTATATGAAAAATGAATAATTTTTTGAAAAATTAACAAAAGTTTATAACAAAATAATTAACAGAACTAATAAAAAGTAAAATGAAAAAGAACCAAATTATTAAAATTTTCTAAAATTAAGAGAAACAAAAAATATTATTTATTATTAAAATTAAAAATACTAAAAATTATAAAGTAATAAGAGTTAAAAAAATATTAGAATACAGAATAAATATTAATAAAAGATAAACAAAAATAAAAGTTTTAGTAAAAATTCCTGAAAATATAAAACTTATTATTAAAATTTATAAACAAAAAAACTCAATTTATTAAGTTGATGAAAACTATAATATTCTTAAAATATAAAAAAACCTTTTAAAATTTTAGAAATAGAAAAAAATATGAAATTTTAGACTTAAGATTATAAAGAAAAAACTAATAAGTATTTACTTTTGTTAATATCATTTTTTAAATATTTAGTTATACAAATAGTTTTTTATTTTTTCATTAACTAGACAATTTTTTAATTTTCATACATTTATTAGATTTCTTTAAATTTTATTAATTTTAATAATTTTTAATAATTTTTTAAAAATATTAAAATGATAAAAAAATCATTAAGTCTGTCATACAAATCATAATATAAGAACAATCTGGTATAATACAAAATAAATTTGCTACAATGAATGTGTTATTTTAGTAAGAACATTTTCCTACCAAGGCTACCATTCTAAAAAATATATTTGCCACTCCAAATAAATTTATTGTCTTGTCAAATAAGTTTGTTACTTCATAGTCACCAAGAAAATTTTGCCACCATTGATTTTTAATTTGCCATAAAAATATATCTATCGTAACTAAAAATGAATTTGCTACCACGTACTCTCTTAAACATATCTAATGTTAAAGAAAAGGGGAAAAAAACTAGACTAACCCCAAAAAGGACATAAATAACTAGAATAACATCACAAAAGATTAGAGTTATTCGAGTTTTTTTAATACCCATAATACTCTTCTAGCAACTTGTTAAAAAAAACAATATTACCATAATGCCATTAATGAAATTCGTAGGAAAGTGCACAAAATCTGAGAAATAAATCTGTAATGACTTTAGCTTCTCCAAAATTTATAAATCTGTATACAGATTTGTTTTTTGGAACCTCATATTTTTTCTCGATCTACAAATTTAAATACATACATGAAGCCACAGATTTATTAATCTATCACATATTTGTTTTTTCACAGATTTTTCATCGTTGATGCTACAGAGTTTTAAGTGTCTCACAAAATTTTGAAAATTCATTGTAGATTTATTCTACTTTACTACAGATTTTTTGTTTTCTACATACTTTTTTGTGCAATTACTGCAGATTTTTCAAAACACCACGAATTTCCTGTAACAGATTTGTTTTTCGATCGAAAAAATTTGAAAACACGACACTACAAATTTGTATTGTCTTAAAAAGTCTGTAGTTTGGCTACAGACTTTTTTGAAAAGTTAATTAATAGACTAACGTTAAGTGTCTCCAGATTTATTTTGTGTTGCTACAGAGTTTTGGAGAGTCACATATTTATATGTTTTGACTACAAAGTTTCTCTTATCATGATGCCACAAAGTTTTCTCTGACTAGAATAACACAAAAAAAATTTCGTCACTACAGGATTGTTTTATAGATTTGTTTATTGTTTTTGATTTTTTTATATTTTATTTTCATTGCTATAGATTTATATAATAAATTACTAAATTAAATAACAGTTAAAATAAATATGTAACAACATCAAATAAAAATTTATTTATTAATTTTAATGTTTTATATTTTATCATATTTTATATTTATCATTCTTTTATAGTGACATTTCAATTTATTAATATTTTCATTAAAAATCTATGTTTACTTTTTTATGATTTATTTATTATTTTTAAATCAATTTTGATTTTTAGTTAATATTTTTACTTTTTTATATAAAAAATTATAATTTTGGTTTTATAAAATTTACTTTTAGATTTTTAACTTTTATTTTTAATGTAATTTATTTAATTTTTAAAATTTTTATAATAAAAAGTTTCATTATATTATAAAATGTTTTTTTTTTATTTTTAATTTTCGTTTTTATTAGTTAGAAACAAATTTTAACTTTAATATTAAATTTGAATTTCATTTTTAAAATCTTAATTATATAGTTTTTTATTTTCTTATAAATTATTAGTTTTTAATTTATAATTTTTTTATTTCCTCGTTTCAGGTTTTAAATTTTTCGTTTTTTATTTTAAATATTTTAGTTGTTTTTTTTCTTTTTTTCAATTAGTGGTGAAAATAAAACATGAAGGGTTTAATGGTAAATTGCAAAAAGATTAGAGTTAGTTTAGTAAGGGTTGTTATTCTAGTAATTTTAAGTTTTTAGAGTTATTTTAGGTAATTTTCTCTAAAGAAAATTACTCAAAAATAGGCAATTCTAACTTTTTCCTCTCTTTTGAAAATACGATGGTAAAGGCGACAGGCCTTTAGGGTGTCTCCGATGTGGTTGTCGGCGGACCCATGGTGGTGGCTGGTCTGGTATGGGTTCCTGGGAGGTCCACGGTGGTTTCTTCACCGTATGGAGGTTCGGTTTGGTGAGGTTCTTACAAGCTCGAATCTTCGATGCTTTTGGCAAGATAGATCGCGACAGATCCAGGGGAAACTGGAGGAGATTCAGTGGTGGGCGAAGATATGGGAATAGATCTTTGTCTATCAATGGGGAAAAGGATCGTTGCGGAAGCCAGCTATGGTCTCGGAGATCCGGCGGTTTACAGATAAGGAATCTGGGAGATTCGTTTGGGAGTTTCGTATCTTCAGTCTCGCGTTGAGTTTCCTTTCCTCAGTAGATCACATGATATCAAGGATTGGGTTTCAATTTTTCATTTATGGATATCGAATTCCTCAGGGTATGCCTTCGAGCTATGGTCTCTGTATAAAGGCAAGAGATAAGCTAACTCCTCAACATCAAGTTTGCAAGTTTAAGGCTCTGTTTCTGGTTTTTCACGGTCTGATATCTTTCTCTACTCTAGGCTCTGCTCATCTTTTTCTGTTGTGGTCACCACTGGGAGCATTGGAGATAATTGCTATGGCTTAATTGGGTTTAAACAAAGGTCATGCGGTGGTTCGCACGGAACCTGTCCGTCTCTCCGCGGCTGGGATCGAGAGGAGAGTGAAACAGTTTACGTTGACATTAATCGGGAGGCTTATAAATCCCGATATCCAGAGGATGGAGAGCCTAATAGCTAACTTTCCGAAGATATGACGGTTGGAAGGTAAAGTAGAAGGAGGTGAATTGGGTAACGGGAAATTACAGTTCACATTTTTGATTGAGAGGGACCTCTTGGATGTCTTAAGCTGGGGACCGTATCATTTCAATGGTTGGATGGTCTCTCTTGTTCGGTGGGAACCGATGCTTCAGCCGCTTTATCCATCGGCTATAACTTTCTGGGTCTCGGTGAATGATATTTCAATGCACTTATGGGCAGAGAAAACGGTTCGGGCTGTGGGTAAAGCAGTTGGTGAAGTCAAGGATTTTGATGTGGATTCTGGGAGTGTCTTAGTGACAGTGGATGGGTCCAAGACAATTATCTTTACGACGGTTGTACCGTTTGAGCATGGTGAGGAGATTACTGTTGGTTTGAAGTATGATAAGCTCAACGGCTATTGCAAGCATTGTCATATGCTGTCTCACGATGTTTCGGTATGCCCAGAGTTGAAAGCGGCTCAGATCCGCTGCGGACAACCTACTGTGGATCCAACAGCGGGGTGCTCCTTGGAGGAAGAAAGTGCTCATGATGGTGTTAAGAGATTGCCCGTGAAAAGAGCCCTGGATTAGGAGCTCAGAGAGAGTGTGGATAGGCACAATTCTTGTCCGAGTGGGAAGCGTATAGATTCTACGAACTCCTAGGGAGGGAATAAAGATTCCTATATTGCGGTGGTGCGGCGTAGAGATGATAGTAATGGTACTCAGCGACCGGTCCGTCCAAAGAGGTACAAAGGGGGAAGTTATCAGACTCATACTAAGGACAACCGAATTACGATGGGCAATGCCTCTTCTGGCCACTAGCGCCGCCAAACTTGGCCGAAGCCTTTGTATTCAGTGAGCACAGGTTCGCGTGGCGAGGGTTTAACGGATGAGTCGGTTCAAGTGGCTCACATCCTTAATAAAGGAAAGGTAGTAGCTACTATTGAGGATGAGAGTGGGGAGAATGGAAATACACAGGCTGGTATGGAGGAGGATTTGATGGCTAATGATGACCTCCTTGTTGAGGAGGGGGAGATGATCAATGAGGAGAATTTGGGAGAGGCTAATGATGATATGGCTTTCCTAGAGGCGGTTGATGTTCAGGCTGGTTTGGAGCAGGGTTTAGATGAGGAGTTTTGGGATAACGAGCAGAAGAATGAGGCCCAAGGTGCTCATGTTGATGATGGCTCCGCCGCTGGTTTGGTTGAGGCGGAGGATATTATCCACTCGGACCCACCTGGTGTTGAAGGTACGATGCTAACTGATTCTATGTCGAAACTGTCTTGTGTTGATAACGCATTGGTTTCTTTAGTCACTGATTTTGCATCTGGTATAGGGAGGAATATAGATGGTATTGCATCCAATTTATCTGGCATTAATTTAAACAGTAAGAACTCTGTTTTGAATGTTTTGACTAAGTGTAGTAGAAGTCCCAAGAAAATTAAAGACATGGGGTTTAAGAAAATGAACATGATGTTAATGGTTTCGCCATGAAAGCGTACGGATTCTAAGGACCGATTTTTTAAGGCTTCTCATGGTAATAAAAAATTGTCATCTCGTGTTACAGGAGTTAAGAGTTTGGGTAATGAGATTACGGGAGGTTCAAAGGGCATGGTACTTCCCAAGACATCAAGGAAATGAATGGTGGCATCCCTGAATCCACCTGCTCGCCCGTGAAGATTATGAGTTGGAACTGTCAAGGCCTGGGCGGAGATTTGACAGCGGACACTTTGAGAGATCTATGGAAAAAATTTAGGCCTGATGTTATTTTCTTATCTGAGACAAAACAGTCTTTATCTTGTTTAAAAAAATTTAAAGTTGAATTTGGTTTTAATAATTTGTATACCGTGGATCCTATTGGATTAAACGGTGGGCTTGCTATCCTTTATGATAATGAAATAAATTTGGATGTTTTATTCTCTAATAATCGTATTATAGATGTAAATGCTTCGTTTTATGGAATTCAAGTTTCAATCTCCTTTGTCTATGGGGATCCAGTGGCTGCAAATAGGGGTATTGTTTGGGAAAAACTAGTGGAAATAGGTTCGAATAGATTGAACACTTGGTTGATCATAGGTGATCTTAACGAATTAACAGGGAATCATGAGAAAAAGGGGGCAAAATGAGATCTGCGGCATCTTTTATCCCCTTTAATCAGATGTTGAGTCATTGCGGGATGACAGAGTTCCCTTGTGCAGGGGATCAATTGTCATGGAAAGGTACACAAAATAACCAGAATGTAAGATGTAAGCTAGATAGAGCGGTTAAAAACGAGGAATGGCATACTGCCTTTGGTCACTCAAAGGTGGAATATTTAGCACGGATCGGGTCAGATCATAGACCAATTTTGCTAAAATCCAATTACAAGGCGGAGAAATATTACAAAAATTTCCGTTTTGACAAGAGATGGATAGGGAAAGAGGGCTTTGCAGAGGCTATTGAGTGCGGATGGCAACACACTAGGAATTTTAGGATCCCGACTTTTGTGGATACAGTACACAATTGTCGGAATTCAATCTCTTGGTGGAGAAAAAACAATGTACCACCAGGTAAGGAGAAGATTGACTCACTGAAGGAAAAATTGGAGGAAGCGCAAAATGATGACTCGGTTTCTCCAGGTGAAATTATAAATATCAAAAGGAAATTGCAAGAGACCTATAAGGATGAAGAGATTTACTGGAAACAAAAGAGTAGGAATTTGTGGTTAAAAGAGGGCGATAAGAATACAAAATTTTTCCACGCAACAACCAAGCAAAGAAGGGCGATAAACCGGATCTTGGGCTTATTTAATTCACGAGGAGACTGGGAAGAACAACCAGAACGAATGGAGGAAATAGCAATAGAGTATTTTAACGATTTGTTTCAACCTATCGTGGTTGGTGATTTCACTCAGGTTCTTGAGAATGTTGATTATGTTATTACCGATAACATGAATCAATCTTTAACTCGAGAGGTAACGGAAAATGAGGTAAAAGTAGCGCTTTTTGCAATGCACCCTGAGAAAGCCCCTAAACCTAATGGGATGACAGCGCTATTTTTCCAAAGGTATTGGGGGATTATGAAGGAGGATTTAGTTCGTCTGGTTAGGGATTTCTTTAGATCTGGAAAATTTGATGCTCGATTGAATGAGACTAATATTTGTCTCATACCTAAGACGGGTCAACCCAAGAGGATGTCAGAGCTTCGGCCTATTAGCCCCTGCAACATGGCTTACAAGATTATTTTTAAACTCCTATGCTTGCGGCTAAAAAAATTTCTACCCCGTATCATCTCGGAAACACAGTCAACTTTTGTCTCTGGAAGATTGATTACGGATAATATCTTAATTGCTCAGAAAATGTTCCATGGTTTGCGTACTAACAAAAAGTGTCGCCATGATTTTATGGCCATTAAAACAGATATGAGTAAAGCATACGACATGATTGAATGGTCATTCCAGGAGGCAGTCCTAAAAAAGTTAGGATTTGAACAAAGGTGGATATCTTGGTTAATGTGGTGTATAAAATCGGTTTCTTACAAGATACTTTTTAATGGTCGACCAACGGGGAGTATAGTCCCCCAGAGAGGGTTGAGACAAGGGGATCCTCTGTCACCGTACCTTTTTATTATTTGTATGGAAGTACTGATTGCGAATATTAAACGAAAGGAACGAGATAGAGCTATAACGGGGGTCCAGATAGACCACCATAGCCCGACAATATCACACCTACTTTTTGCAGATGATAGCCTTTTCTTCTGCAAGGCAGAGGGTTCATAATGCCAAGATATCCTGGATGTTTTGCGTGATTATGGGCAGGCTTCAGGGCAAGTAATAAATTTTGATAAATCATCAGTGATGTTTGAGAAAAATGTTCTGGAACAGACAAAGGTATCGCTGAAGACGATGTTAGGCATTTCAAAGGAGGGAGGTATGGGCACATACCTTGGAATCCCTGAGAGTTTGGGGGGGGGGGTTTCCAGGAGTCAGATTTTTAATTTTGTCAGAGAACGGTTAGGGGACCGAGTGAATGGTTGGTCATCCAAGTTCCTATCCAAGGGGGGAAAAGAGATCCTGATCAAATCGGTTGCTCTTGCGCTACCCATCTATGTCATGTCATGTCATGTCATGTATAAGCTTCCCCAAGTGTTAACAGATAAGTTAACTAGCGCGATTTCTAAATTCTGGTGGAGCTCCAATGGATGTAACCGCGGTCTCCATTGGGTTGCATGAGAAAAATTATGTATATCAAAAGAGAATGGAGGTCTAGGCTTCAAATCTCTGGAGGATTTTAATACAGCCAGCCTTATTGGCTAAAAAATTATGGAGGTTAATTCAATTTCCTGGATCACTAGTGGCTCGGGTTTTGCGGGGACGACATTTCAGGAAGGTTCATTCGTTAAATGCAAGGAAGCCTCATTCACCCTCTTTCGGCTGGAAGAGTATTTTCTTGACTCAGGATTTGCTTAGGCAAGGTAGGATACGTATAGGTTCTGGGATTAATACATCGGTTTGGCATGATCCGTGGATTCCAGATGATATTCCGTGGCCAGCAAGGGGCCAGGGTAGTATGTTGTATCCTACGTTAAAGGTACAACAATTGATTGACCCACAAACGAAAGACTGGCATGTGCCACTTCTACAAGAATTATTCAATCCAGAGGATACTATATTGATTAGGGGTATTCATCCGATCCGCACCATTACATACGAGTAATGTTGGGGGAAACATATGGAAATAGGAAGGAAGGTGTGGAAGTACCACTTCTCCGTTGGGGTTCTAGTCGAGGTAGATTTGACTTTTAGGCTTTGATATTGGAAGATAAACAGAAGAGTACTGATGGGAAGGTATATGAAACTACATTATCATGCTATAAACAAGTATAGCAAACAAGTTAATATTCTCTAAATGTCATATAATCTTTCACTAACAAGTTATTTTTTGAATGTGTAGGAAAGAGTTAGGCATATGCTGGAAAAAGCTGAAGGTGATCTTTTCCCTTACTGGCCATGTTCTGAGGAGGATAAAAAGATGGAAACTTTGGTCAAAGATATCTTCAATGGTTGTTTGGATGTAACTGCATGGGGTGAATGCAGAGTTGAAGAAGGTCAGCAGAAGAAAACCATAAAGCAGAAGAAACATAATCTTGAAAAAAGGAAAAACAGAATGGATGAGGGAGATGATGATTTTATTGAGAAGCCTCCCCAAGGAAATCCAAAGAAGGATAAAAAAAAAAGCAACATAAAAGAGAAGAAGAAGAATAAAGTTTCCAAGGAGGACACAAAGGATGAGGAGGAAGAGAAAACTGAAAAGAATGTGGGTGGAAGAAAAGAAACAGATACATTTTTAGGTTTTAAGCAACCGGACCTACTTAAATTGATGTAGTTATTGGCAGGAAAAATTGATGCACTAGACAATAAATTTAACAAGTTTGATGGTAGGATTGGTCAACTAGAGGCTGAGGTAAAAGACCTAAAGAAACACAGAACTGAGCAAATTCATTTGGCTGAGTCTAAAACAGTTGATCAAGGCTTGAGAAGGAAGATCATGTACATGTTCTTCTTAAAATAAGTAGACTTATGAGGGATTTTATGAAGTGAAACTCATTTCATGGTTTATATTTGCAACAATGACACTTAGCAGTGAACATTGATGCTTTGCATGTTTTCAAATAAATGTAGCAGTTGGACATCTTTGGAGTCTTTAAGTGTGGTTTCTTTGTAGTTTAATTATGGTTGTTTGTGGTTTTTCTTTCAGTTTGATTTCTTTGGAGCAACATAATTTTATTTATGCTTCTCTGTGGTTTTTTCTCCACTGTTTGGTTGTTGTAGAACATTATGGTTGTGGTTGTTAAATGACTAAATGTTTTAAGTGTTATTCCATTTGAAAAGTGAAGTTGACAATTAAAGTGTTAATATAATTGGATATTTATGTTGTCACTGATGCATTAATAAGGCCACACCTACTCATGTTATAATATTTAAAGTTGGTTGCCCTTTTAAGGTTGACTTATTACTACTTCTCTTCTTACAAAATCTAATAACAAACCAACTAACATTTCCTCTTAATCTCTTTAGCAGTCGAGGATGTTAAAGATGAAAGAAAAATCTGAGGAGGGAATCTAGGTTGCTACTATGGTTAGAAATCCAAAAAGAACGCCAACCAGACGTCATCCAGAGAAAGAAGAGAATGATGGTAGAAAGGGGAAGGCTAAACAGCCAAACATTGCACATGGCCTAATTGATGAAGACTTGGATCATATTCAAGATGTTTTGATGCCGAAAAAACTTGACCCCTTAACACCCTTAACACCCTTAACACCAATCTCTCTATCAGATGACTCTGATCAATTTGAAATGGCCAACTTGAAGGCATTTTGTGGTGCACTTGATAAGTTGTATGATTTGGCAATGAAAGATGATATTGCACGACATCCTGCTCGGCAAATCAACCTTGCCTCTAATCAACTTCATCCTTTCATTGGTAGTTCAACTGTTAAAAGAATTATGACTGATGTATTACCATCCCTGGTTTCTATGATCCATTCGAGAAGGTTGAAAGTGCAAAGGTGGATAAGCTGCGGACTTTTGTGACGCATGATATGTAAGTATTAGTCTTATATTGGATAGAAATCTTTTAGCATCAACAATAGGACTCAATACTAAATAAATGTATTTGTAGGGAGAATGAGTTGGATAGTAGCTTTGCAGGTGCTCAGTTCTATGTACGTATCATGACTCCAAAGGAACTTTAGCCTAAATCTGACGACACATTTGGTTGGTTAGGTGATATGGTAAGAAAATTTGTTGTTTAAATTAGATAAATAACATAGAAACAACATCAAATATCTGTTATACATAACTATATATCTTTATTTGCAGCATTTAGCTGCTTTTACGCATATGCTATGACAAAGAGCTAAACGCAATCCTTCTCCTTTCTGTTCATCAAGGATTGCTTTCGTTGATCAATGGTTTTTTAATCAGTGGTGTCATGATTATCACAACAAGTCTAACGGGAAAGAGAAGCATTGAGTTTTTCCGCAATCGTATATTGACCTCTACCACGGCCTACAACCTTGTTATGATGTTACACACAAAAAATGGGTGGAAGATGTGGATATTCTCTATATCTTCCAAAACTACGACAAATGTCATTGGGTAGCTCTTGAAGGTAAATTATTGCATCGGAAGATAAAAGTATATGATAGCATTATGAGCTTAGCTAAGGATGAGAAAGTCTTTGAGTCATGTAAACCATACACGAGAATGATACCCCTTTTGATGCAAGTCCTTGCCCCTAAAGATCAGAAAACCAAGATAGAAGCTGCAACCTTCAATATATATCGGGTAAAAACTCTCCCTCAAAACATTCAAACTGGTGATTGTGGTGTTTTTTCTTGCAAGTTTGTTGAGTGTTTAGTGGTGGGAAGTACATTTAAAGGCTTGGCTGACTCTGCTATGCCAGCCATCCATATGAAAATAGCTGCAGAATTTCTCGATGAGGTTCCAGAAAAGGATAGTTTTCTGCAATTGTCTTACCCTAACCCTCGTGGTGAATTGCAAAACCGTCTGCCATTAGTCACTAACTCTCGGTAGTGATGGTTATAGAGATGTGGGTATTTTTTGTAGTGAGGTTGGAGAAGTGATACTTTAATTTGTCTGTCAACTGCATCTTATACTATTGGAAGCTTGCAATGAAGAGGCATTCATAGGTCATGTGGCAGAGTTATTATTCAGATGACTGATAGTTTATTGCTCCTACATAAAAATAATGGTTACTTCCACAGGTAAAACATATGTAATTGCTAATTGTTACATTTTATTGGTCTTCATTGTAATGTCATTAGTTTTAATTGTAATCAATTTGTATGATTTTATGAACATGACACCACTTTCTAAACTGTAACAAGTTTGTATGTTAATAAGTGACGACATAATTTTATGTTGAAATGGCAGATCATGGCAAATTTATATAACAAGAGCCAACAAAGTTATATACATGTAACGGCATATTTGTTTATGACGTGCTTGCGGCAGATTTGTATGCTTGTACTGGCAGAGTTAAATACATGTACTGGTAAATTTGTTTATCATGTGGTCACGACATATTTTTATGCTTGTATTGTCAGAGCTAAATACATGTACTGATATATTTTTTTAATGTGCTCACGACATATTTTTATGCATGTGCTGATAGAGTTAAATACATGTACTAACATGTTTGTTTATAATGTATTGATGGGGCTGGGCAATCGTGTATCCATTCAGATATCATATTGGGTTGGTTCAGGTCTTATTCGGGTTCACGTATTTTCGTGTGATATGAATAGTTTGGTATAAAAGCACTCACATACCCACTTTTATGAAGAAAAATAAATTTAATTAAAGTAAAATATGTCATCAAAAAAATTTAAAGAAAAAATAATTTTAAAGGAAAATACATTTAAATAAGTAAAATATTCAAAATACGCAAAAAATTAAAAATAGCAAAAAAATCAAAATAAAGTTAAATATGTCATCAAATTTAAAATACAAAAAAGATTTAAAATACAAAAAAATACCTAAATAATACGTAAAAATATTTAAAAATACTTCATATACAGGTGATGAGAACCTTAACTGACAAGTACTGGCATATTTGCTTTCACTAGACTAACATAATTTAATAAACGTAGTGGCATACTTATATTACACGTAGTGGCATAGTTGTCT
Source organism: Anastatica hierochuntica (assembly GCA_900406275.1). Classification (NCBI taxonomy): domain Eukaryota; kingdom Viridiplantae; phylum Streptophyta; class Magnoliopsida; order Brassicales; family Brassicaceae; genus Anastatica; species Anastatica hierochuntica. Next base: position 1,883 of record OVAN01006754.1, on the reverse strand, counting down.
TACACTTAACGACATAATTAAATTACCAGTCACGAAGCAAATGTGTTAAAAAAATACACACATACCAAAAGGGATTGTATGGTTTTACAAACCCCTAACATTAAAAACATCCAAAATACACAATGAAATTACATTTGTATGCCTTGCAGGTACTGATATTATGACCTACTTGCTTACATTTAGAGCAAGTGTAATCCTTACGAGGATTTCATCCAGCTTCTCTTAGATCGTCCAGGAGGTTGACGTGTAAGACCATCTCCAACCCCTCTCCATATTTTACTCTAAAATGGAGTGAAAAATGGAGTAATGAACAAAAAAAATTGATTACTCCATAAATGGAGTAATAATTTTTTTGTTTGTTCATTGCTCCATTTTCTACTCTATTTTGGAGTAAAATATGGAGTGGGGTTGGAGATGCCCTAACAGGAGGAATACATACAGTGACATGTATAGCATCAGGTACCGGAATGACGTGATCCATATGAATTATAGGATTGCACCGTTGGACAAGTAGGTTCAAGAAAATAAGGATGTGCACAAGATATTCGTGATATCTTTGCAACATCTACAACTGTTATGGCATGTACGCATGGTATTTTGTCGATGTTAAACCTATTGCAAGTACACTTCTTCTCTTGTAGATTAACCACATGAAATAATGATCCTAAGGTAACTTGTGCTTGATTGCCATCTATCTTTTGCACCGTATGGAGTTTTGCATTTGCAAGAGTTTTGCATTTGCAACACGAGCCTATGAACACATAAGAAAGTTTAATAAGGTCGTTTAATTTCTCAAAACTATACAACTTAAAAGCTAGAGATAACTAACCTCAAGGATGTTCTCAACTCCACGAGTCAGAGTTTTTTCATTTTTCCTGCAGCTTTCCTTCTCGAAGCAAACCACCTAGTCAACAAAGACCGCAACACATCCACTAGCTGGCAAATCGGAGAATTTTTGACCTTGGAGATGACCTTGTTTAATGATTTTTCATTGTTGCTTGTTGTGATGTTGTAACCATCTCCAAGAAAATAAACACGAGTCCACATTTTCACATATGCTCTTATTAAATAATTGTGTATTGCAAGATTTAGAGCCTGAATCTGTTCAAATAGAACACTGAACTCTCCAAGTGTGTAAGATCTCGCAACCTTCTTCACAAGACCAAAAATATCAGCTCCTTTGAAGTTCATAATAATATTCTTATGGAGATGATACATGCATATACCAGGAGAAGCAAGTGGATAAACTTTTGTAATAGCTTTGCCTATTGACATATGCCTATGTGAAATTAAAGCCAGCCCGTGATCATCCGGAATTAAAATACTAAGTTGTCTAAAAACCATTCCCAAGAGTCATCATTTTGAGTGTCAACAATGCCAAAAGCAATAAGAAATATATTGAAGTTCCCATCCTGAGTTGTTGCAATTAGAAGTGTACCTTTGTATTTCCCCTGCAAATATGTATCATCAACTACGACAACTTTTCTCATAAAAGTAAATCCCTGGATGCTTGCAACAAACAAAATAAAGAGGTACTCAAATCGGTTCTTCTCATCAACTTCAAACCAAGTTTATGTCCCTTGATTAGCTCTCTTTATCTGATATAAATAGCACGAGAGTTTAGCATACCCATTTTCAGGAGATCCTCTTACCAATCTACGTGTCATGTGGGAACTGAAATTCTCACTGTCAATGTTTACGTGGTTCACGGATTCTCTGTGGCCAAAAAGTGATGAGATCAGATGACGAACACGAGAAATTAGGTTAAAGTTACGAAACTAAGCTGCGAAACGAAATAAGACACAAAGCGTGAGTAAAGCAGATACAAATATAGATTGCGAGATCGAAATTAACATGATTCGTATGACGAAAGTAATATGAAA
>OVAN01006753.1:0-20721 GCA_900406275.1 Anastatica hierochuntica | reverse complement strand
ATCTTGCGGGCTAGGAGCGGTAGTTAGGTCTTTACAAATTATTTAAAACTTTCCCTCCAACAGTACCGCCAGAAGACCGTCTGGAATCTTGTTCCTCTTTTGATTTCTCCTTCGGATCTGATTTTGACATCTAGGCATGTTTCTTTGCATAAGCCTTTTTCTCCTCTTTGATTTGAACAAATCTAGATGCTCGGTGAAGAGCATCCTCTAATGATACGGGTCGATTCAACATCAGATCTTCTCGAAAACGTGAGTTGTACCACAAAGCGTTTCGTAGTGCTGCGATTCTCGCCTCGTCGCTGACGACGATGTTGGAGATTGCCGCCTTGAACCTTGCTAGGAACGATCGCTGGGACTCATCCTTCTTCTGGGCCATTGTCCATAGGTCGATTTCCGGGGCTCCCTTCTCGATGAACATTGAATAGTGCTTGATGAATGCAGTAGAAAACTCGTTAAAATTGTCAATGGTGTTCGGCTTCAGCCTCGAAAACCAGTTGAGGGCTGCTCCTGACAGATTCTCCACGAAGAGCTAGCAGTACCCAGCATCTTTGCTGCTGTCTTCGAGCTTCACTCTTCTGATTGCAATGCAAATTGCGGTCATGTGAACTCGGGGATCTGTCTTTCCTTCGTAGGGCACGATCTTCAGTTTGATGCTGGGGATTACCGCATTGATTATACAGTGAGTGAAGGGAGTTCTTTTTGTTTCATATATAACTCTATCCACCTCGGGAGCTGAGCTTGTTTCCTTATGTATATGGGACTGCATGGTTCGGAGCTCGGTCGTTGCCTGGGCGAGGGTCTGCCTTAGCGTAGTGAGCTCGGCATCTGTCTGCGCATGCGTCTCCAGATTTGACTCCGGCCGGGCTGGGGTGTGACCATCGCTCGACCTCCGATCGTTATGTCCGCCGTTGTGCTCAGGCTGGTGAGGTGGCCCTGATGGTGGTAGGAAGGACTCCAACCTGGGCTGTTGAAGAGCTTTTGTTTGGGCTAACTCCTTCAATCTCGATCTTGATTGTCGCTCCTGCTCTTCTTGCCTCTCGTTTGTTGCTACCAGCTACCAGCAGGGCAAAAACACCTCCCATGTTCTCCGGTAGCTGAGCAAGCACGGCTTGTGAGTCAATCGTTTGAGCAAGTGGGTCTTGGTCTTGTGTTTCATTGACCGCGCCTGGTGGGGTTGGCGTTCAATTGTCCTTCGCATATGAGTGTAGTGTCGATGCTGTCGTTTACTCAAGACATGGTTTCCTGCGAATTTAAAGATGAATCAGAAGGAAATGATTTGTTAGTGCGAAATACCTGGATCTCAACAGTAGTTCTTGATGCAGCGTAGTGGAATCCACCTCTCCTTCTAGCGCCAATTGATGGACCTCAGATCCAACTCTGAATATAGGGTGTGAAAAGTTTATATTGAATGAATATAGCTCGAGTTACAATATGCTAATAGAATGTTAAGCTTTTGGCGTTACAGTTTCTTATTGCTAATGTTCAAAATAGGAAGTAGGGTCCCCTTTGAGTTGCTCTTCCTTCCTCTTTTATAGTCCATCGTCTCTTGTAACAGCTCCTTGATCTTCTCGCCGGCAATAATACCTCATCAATGCGCATTTAATTGGTCTTTCTTATTTAAAATATGGTGGTTACTTTCTCCTTTTCTCGGGCTATGAGTTTTTTCTTCTCCTTTGCTAATGGGTTTTCGCTAATGGGCATTTTCCAGCCCATCAACTCTTAGATCGGGTTAACCCGGATTGAGTGTGGTGGGAACCACCTCCATCAATTATAACCATCTAATATTATACGATGTGTCAAACCTCGACACTACAACTTTATTTAGAATAAAGTACAAATGATTTCCGGACATTCCGAACAATTATTTAGCTCAATAGTTTTGTTATATAGTAAATATCTACGAGTCACATGCAATGCATTCAGAATCACATGATAAGCATAGAGACCTCGAGTGATGTAAAAGAATATAAACTCAAACTACCATCTCCACTATTTAAAATACAATTATCGATCAGATAATAAGTCTAAGTACAGATGATTTATGATTCAGTATGTGATGATTAGTGCATTGTGCAAATACATAAACAGACAGATTGGTCGGAGACATGGTCCCCGCATTAGTATCTAAAGAAAAAAATCTAAGAAGAGGAGACAACCAAATCTACTTAGAAAGTCTTCTGAAACTTGGAAACTAAACAAGATTTAAAGAAGTTCATTTTTGGCTCTATGTAGTAGAAAACGGTGCCGTGTCGCTTCTAAGATACAATGTATTCTTCCTCATGTGGGGTCCTTGAACTTCGCTACGTGTATTGTTCTCCGGCGTCGATTGCTCTTTTTGCTTCCGTGTTGGGTGGATGTTCTCGACATGGTATTGATTGTGTTTATTATTTATTTCTGTATTAATACTGTGATAGTGATTATTGTTGTTTAGAACAAAAAATAAAGCATAACTAAAGAGAAATGAAGTGTAAGTTTAGTATTTACTTTTTGAGTTTCGAGCGAATCTTGTATTGATTCTTGCACAGAATGTTATGAGACTGATCCATTGCACGGGTTGTTGAGTTTGTTTTATGCTCCGCAATATATCTGAAACATCCCAAGAAATATAAACTCGTGCCATAATTAGGATGAGTAAATGTAACCTAAATTCATGTCTACTACATAAGAATTTACCCGCTGTGGTAGTTGGTGTATTGATTAAATAGTCACAATCATAAAAAATTACGAATGATTAGTGGTTATCAAAAATATACTCTAATACTTTTTTTTATTTATTTATAATATCTCTATTTTTATTATGAATGATGATCCTTAAATAATGCTCAAGTAATACAAACTGGAGCAAAATAAAAGGTTTCGAAAGATTGGTTATTTGAGAACTGTAACTTTGATAAGTAATTGTAACCTGGTTTGATGATCGATTGAAAGTCTTAAAAGGTGAAATGTTGCATCATAACTCTTAACATATGCCGAACGCGGCTTTTCCATTTCGATCTTATTGAATAGTTTCCGCGTAAACGATCATCTCGGACTTTCCCGAGAATACTTATTCATTCCTCTGCATCATTTATAGTTGTTTTTATATCATCCTCCACTGAATTACCTTTCTTTTGAAAAATTAGTATGTTTTTACTTTTTCAAATCTTTCAAACGGTCCAAATCGGGAGTTGTTGTACCAGCTCTGTTGTCGTAGTGTTGCCATGAATCTCTAATATCGCGGCGAACTTAGTTTCGAGCGGATGATTTAGATCTACAAGCACCAAAGTGTAAGACTGGAAAGGCACGCCAAATTGCTTGAACATACAGGCATGTAAAGAACAATTGATCATCATTTTCTTCAACATTGTATCATTGTTTGCAGGTTGTGTCCATTTTGATCCATCGTTGCTGTAATGAGGCTTCTATTGGTAATGCATTTGAGATCACTTTCCAAAAGAAATGTTTTAACTTAAAATTCCAAATAGCAGCTTTGTGATCGCTATTCCCAGGTGTTGGAAGAATCTGATGAGAAGATGCTAAATGTATAGCCAACAAATATTCGGATTATACTGTGTAAACGCCATATGAGTTATAATTCTATCCTATTAGATCCATGTCAGGCTATGAACAACGACCTAAGTGAGAGAGAAGCTCAACATCCTCTTCTAATATGTCTACGCGTAGTTTGTCTAAATCCCAAAGAGCCCTTCCATGTGTCATCAATTCGTTGATCATAACTGTGTTTATTAAAGGGCCATAAACTCTATGTGGGGTCTCAGTGAATGTGTTGCCAACTAGCAATCAGATCATATTTTTGTGGTCCGCCCATCTTCGATAAGTGTTCGCATACCTCTGTTTCACTAGGCCTCTTTCTTCTAATAATGATCGCCAAAAAAATGATGGTTTCCTACCGAGACTTGCTTCCAATAAAGTCATGTTTGCAAAATATCTACCCTTTAATACCTTTGCCACCAAACTGTTTGAATTTTGCATAACACGCCATTCTTTTTTCCTAGTATTACGATGTTGAATTTTTTGAGGTTGTGAAAACCCAATATTCCTTCTTTTTTTTGTGTGCATAGTCGATCCCAAGCAAACCAGCGTGTCGATCGTTTTCCATTACGTTTACTCCACCAATATTTGCTAAAACAGATTCAATGTCTTCACATATACCTTTCGGTAACTTAAAACAGTTCATTGTATAAACTGGAAAAGCTAACGCAACCGTCATTAATAAAATATGTCTCTCGGCCTCAGACAAAAACTTGTTTGGCTAATGGCTTGTTCTATTTTGTACCTTCTCGACAATATACCGGAAGAGCTACCTCCGAGAACCGCCATCATTATGGATGTTTAGTATTTATCTCATATATGATTTTACTCATTGTGTACGTTGAATCCAAATATGATAGCGAACTTGTATAGACACACCCCTTGGCTATAGACGCGTTCATACACTTTCAAGATTTGCATTATGGCTTGTAAGATCTCGGATGCGTGTGGCACAAAAAGATAACATCATCAACGAACATCAAGTTATCAATTGTTGGGCATGTATTACTCAACTTCAAGCCTCTTAACTTCTTGCTTGTGACCATCTTTTTGAGCATATTTGTCAAACTTCAGCCCATAATATGAAGAGATAAGGCGAAAAGGAATCTCCTTGTTGGAGTCCCCATCCCGGTGAAATATGTCCCTGTGGTGTGCTATTAATCTAAACTGAAAAAGAAATCGATTCAACGCAATCCATAATCCAAGAAATCCATATCTCATTGAACCCCATAGCCATCATTGCTTTTCTTGAAAATATCTACTTATGGAAATCATATGTCTTTGTAATGCCGTTTTTGTCGCCATATACAATTTAGTCCATCGTCTCTGTGATTTGGTGAATGCAGAACCTCTTGAGAAATGATTACATTGTCTATATTGTTTCTACATAGTATAAACATAGCTTGATTCTCTGAAATAATTTCCCGAAGAAAGGTCTTTAACCAAATGACGCGTATTTTGGACAATATCTTGTAGCTTACATTACATAATGTAATTGGTCTGAAATCACTCATCTACTTAGGCAGCTCAATCTTGGGTATTAGACACAAATTGGTATGATTAGAAAGTGTATTCATTACCCATGTGTTGAAAAAATCAGAAACTCCCAAGTTGACGTCATCCTTAATCGTTGGCCATAATTGTTGGAAGAATGCTCCGAAGAGACCATCGAGTCATGGTGCTTTCGTGGCTCCAATATCAAAGACTGCACTGCTAATTTCTTCTTCTGTGACCCGTTGGATAAGTGACTTGTTCATTTCCTCTATTATCCGAGTTGGAAACTCTGCAAAAGCATATTCATATAATCTTGTTCCTGCGCTTGCGTACTAGTACTAGAGAATGAGCCATTGAAATATAGCTCTGCATCCTTCCCACATCTTCTTCACATTGAAAGATAATCTCATCTATGTCCTCATTTGCTAGGAGTATGTTTCTTGTAACTTTGTTCTTTGTTTCTGCGTAAAAATTCTTATATTGCGATCTCCTAGCCATAACAAATGACTACGACTTTTCATTTTCTAAAAGTGTTCCTCACTCGCATACGTTTGATTCAAATCTCTTTAGATTTGGCCCAACTCTGCAGCTGAGACATTTTTATCTGTATAAGCCACCTCTAACAGGAGTTTAAGTTCTCAAATTCATACTGCAACATTCGTTGTATTCTTCGCTTTCCACTTAGCCATCGCTTTTCCTACTAATCATAACTTGTTTGGTAATGGTTTCTCTTCTGCCAAAATACCAATCTAACATTCTTAAACTGCACTTTTTAAACTCCTCATGGTGTATCAGGTTGTTATTATAGCGAAACTGTCTACATCTTGATTGTAGCATCTTGACCAAATTTGTAAGTAATGGTCTATGATCAGATCCTTCAAATGGAAAGAACTCGGTTTGAGCAGATAGGAAAAGGTCTAACAATTCTGAATTGGCCATTACTCTGCCTAGGCAATAACTAACAGGATGAGTGTATCTTTTCCCTACCCAATAGAATCTATCGCCAATAAATTTCAGATCACGAAAATCGTAAGTTGTTATCATTTGTCAAAAATCTGCAAAGCTTCTTTTTGGAATGTGTGGGCCTACTCTTTTCTCGGAATTATTTAGGATCTCATTAAAGGCACATGGAATCATCCATAGCCCTTGTCTCGTTGTCGAGATTTTTTATAGTCTCTCCCACAAATGATGTCTCCAACTAGTTTGAGGGTGATCATATACAAAGGAGTAGTTAAATTGAATTCAATTAATAGATAAATGGCAATGTACAAGGTTTGGCGAATGACAACCAACAAAAAGTACAACATAATTCTTCCCGAGAACAGTTAGTTTACCACTTAAGCCATGAGAAGGTACAGTGAAATAGAAATCATAACTTAATTCATAGCAAATATCTCTAATACAATCATCATCTTGCTTCATTTCAGAAAGGCATATTATTTCCGGAAGAAACTTACGACGAATCTTCTTTAGGCGTCAAACTATCAAGTCTATATTAAGACCTTGATAAGTCCAACAGACCGTACTCATGGCGAACGCGGTGGTTTAGGGCCCACTGCGCCTCCTGTCTCTCTTCATCCTTTGATGTTCTACTGCCTTCACCATTTTCTAACACCTTGGCTCTTCTTTGCTTATTCGATAATATACTCTCCACAAACTTTCTCTTAATTTTTGTCCTTTCAGCATCTCCATCAGTTTTAGAGTATGTTTCATAGATAGTGTTTTTCATCATCATTCCTATATGGACCATCAGCGACACCATCATTATGTATCAGACAAGCCCCTGAGTAATGAGTTAACATGCCACACACATCACAAAATCCTCTAATTCTTTCATAGTGGAGACACAAGAGGGATTAACTCCTGGACTAAACTGAAAGTTGTAGTGAAACATGAGCGACTTTCTCACTGCCCAACTGACCTGAACCGACACGTACTCAACCCTAATTTCAAGGATCGTGTGGTAATCAACCTCTATCAATTGACCAATTGCACGCCCAACACATGGTATTATTTCTCAATTGGCGAACTGAAAGGGAATCCCTCTAATTTGGATCCATAATGGGATAAAAATCAGCATCAAGGAATTCAGCAATGGTTACCCTCGCTCCATGATTAGCATACAATCCACGAAAGCCAAGGGTCCACATCGTATTATTGTTGGAGAGATTCCTCGAACGCGAACACAAACTGGAAGCGACGACCCTCTAATATTCGACCATAAACAATACCTAGTAATCCCCACATGCGTGGGAGATTGGAAATGATAGATCGTAGATTATGACGTCTTGGCATCATTGGTCTTTCAATCACCACATATATGTTCTCATAAACCGCATGCATCACCACTTTCATCGATAATTGAATTGATTAATCGTTAATCCCAATTTTAGATTTGTTTCCTCAGATTATCCGCCATTGTCATGTAATACTTCAAAGATCGACAGAGTAAAAAGATTATTTGTTCATGTGAGTGAGATTTTGACAAAATTCTTGATCCTTTCTTTGTGATTATAAAACCATTAATTGAATGAACTGCCATAGAAGTTACATCTCTTCTCTGAAAGATAAGAGACATGGAGATGATTCCTAGATCGTGAAGCGAGTCACATATAACCGTTTCAATAACTAGAGAAACATCCTTAATCGCTGTTGAGGTGGTGAGTGAACATCGAAAAAATAGAAAACAATTAATTGTCTTTTTGTCGCCATTCATTACGTTAAGAACTTAATTTTTTTAGTATATGATAGGTTTTTTTTATCTCAAATTATTGTTTTCTGTATTATTTTCTTTTACCATTTTTTAATTACTCATTATCGTTTATTATTTATTTACCGGTGAAGGAATTTTTCTAAATTTATATCAACTATTATTGGAGTGTTAATGTTAGTAAACCGGTTTTGAAAATGTAACTAAACCGGATATAGCTTTGTATATATGCATCTCTTGACCAATATTGTAATTAACTTGAACAACTTATTTTCATCTAATTATAAATTGTCAATTTTTTTAACACTGGAATTGGTCATTTATTAATGGAAGCAAATTTTTTTCAAATTACAAATAAATGAGAAAATACACTGAAACATATGGATTAATCGTCAAGTCTATCCTACCCTCGGATGACACTTCGATGACATATAAAAGTCTACTCTTCTAAAAGTTAACTTTATACCGTCTATGCGATGGAAACTTGTCGAGAGAGCATTACACAATTTTCGGAAATGATGTCTTCTCGTTTAGTTGCAAGTCATTTTCTCATAAAATCTGAAAGGAATAATTACTGGAAACGGCTGATCGAAGATCCAAAAATTGGAGGACAAATAGCTAAACCATGTGCTCGACCCTTTAAACCGCTTGGCTCCTCTTTTATACACAATAGTTGCCTGAAAAGAACTTGGTTTTTGGAGATCTATCTCCAGAAGATCACTCTTCACCAATTCCGATGTACGATAGCCTAACAAAGATCATTCACTTTTTAACGAATATGGGAAAATAGAAACAAGCCACCGAACCAATTTCTTCACCGTCATATCATGGAAGATTGAGCAAATCGAGACTATCGAAACACCTAACTCATGTAAATGACAAAGACCATCGCTTCACAAGAAGTCGAAAATAAACGACAAGATTCTCGCTCCACAAGGATCCGACAACATCCCAAATGCTCAAAAATCATCACCGAAACAAAGAAATTAACACAAAGAATAAAAGAGCAGGAGGGTTCACTCACAATGTCAGCGACAAACCATCTAACACTAGAGTAAATCCTCAGAGTTTCAAACAAATTGGAGAAAGAGCGAAGAGGCGGCTAGGGGTGAGCATTACGGGTAACAGGTTGAGTAAGCACGGGTAAGGGTTGGGTATGGATTGTATGGGTATCCGAAATCACTACCCGAAGCATACCCGTGATAAGAAGCGTCGGGTAATGATGGGTAAGGGTCGGGTTGGGTAGGTAACATCAATACCCGTTTAATACCCTAACTCATATTATATCAAAAATAACTCGTTTAATTATTCGTTAAATTGTTAAAATAATAAAATAATAGTATAATATTTTTTTAGAATACTATTTCCTATAAAAAAATTTATAAAATTTAAAATTAAAGTTACACTAAGCATAAAAATAATATTCAATAACATATTTTTCGGTTTTAATTTTTTTCTAAGCTTAACATTTTATTTAGACAAAAAATGTTAATCTAACTATTTAAATATTACTAATATTACTAAATATATAGATCATTTTTAGTTTTTAGTTTTGTGAACGGGTAACATGGGTACCTGATAATTACCCTTACCCGACTCTTACTTGACCCTTATCCGTTTAAAAAAAAATTCTCTATCCAAACGGATAATTAGTACTACCAATACCCGACCCTTACCTGCTAATTCGGGTCGGGTATAGGGTGGATCGGGTTACCCGATCCAAAATGCTCAGGCCTAGAGGCGGCTAGGATTTTCTTCTAAAATTAATAAAACTATTTCTTAAATAGTCAAATCTCTCGAGATATATTGCTTGATGCATGTTTACACAAAAGTAAGAGTGGACATATTTCTCGAATCGAACAGAACTGTGGTGAATTGAACTCGAACAAAATAAAAAAAATAATTGAAATGGAATAAAATTTCCAAAATTGAATAAACCAAACCCGAAACAACTGAAATAGAATGAAATTTTTAAAAGGTTAATCAAAATAATTAAAACTCATTTAAAATAATACTTTTAAAGATATAAAAAATTAATTGAAATATACTAAAATATCAACAATACTAATTAAACTTAACTAGTTTATGCTTTTGATAGTTTTAGTTCAAAATCAAATCAAACTTGAATTCGAACCAAATTTGTTTTTTAAAAATATATTTTTTCCGAACAAAATCTATTCTTGAAACCCATATAACTCATATTGTACTGAACCGATTTACTATTTATCTTGGATGAGACCTATTTTTTGTAAACCAAATAAACCGAACCAATTTAACCAAACAAATTAAACGCCCATCCCTTAATAGAAGAGTGGTTTGAAAATTTATTATATACTAGGTGGTATTTCCACGTTTTATAAGGGTTTGAAAAATTTGGATCGTTTCAAACTAAATATTTTACAATCTAATTTAAAAGAAAAGTATCTTCATTGGAATTATTTAAATAAAACTTGAGGAAAAAAATTGAAAATATATATGTGACGTAAAATATACATCAAATAGAAATAATATTTTATAGACAATCATGTCATAATTTTTAAGATAAAAGTTTATTATATTTCTGACGTGTTTTCGTGTTGTATATTATTATTCTCTATAACTTTTATTAGTTAAAAGCTAATTTGGTGAAGACATGTGTCAAGTTAAGTCTCAACTATACCTAGAGAATCATTAAATTGAATATTAAAAATATAATTATAATTATAATCAATCAAATTTCATAAAAGTGTTATGTCATATTTCTTTTTTTGCTAAAACTCATCTTGCTGAAGATATATGACAAACTCACTTCATAATTAATTATATTATACTTTATTCAAAATTTGAAAACAATTATATTTTATTCAACTATTTGTTATATTATTAGTTCTAGTAGAAGTTCTCCGCGCAATGCGCGGATAAATTATCATCAAAATATTAATAATTTATTTGATTTTGTATAACTAATGGGTTTTTTTTATCAAGATATAATTAATGATTATGAGTTTCCAAAAATTTACTAACGTATTTTCATGATATACATCATTATTCTCTATAAATTTCATTGTAAAAATTTATTGACAATGAGTATAGATGAATGTTAAAATATATAGATTCATTATAAATTGTATTTTAAAACTTGAAATGTTTTGTAAATTATAAAGAAAATTTGGATCCTTCAAACTAAATATTTTTATAATATAATTTAATATAAAAGTATCTTTATGGATCATTTAAATATAATTTGAGAAAAAATTAAAATTATATATGTGGCATATAATATGCATCAAATAGAAACCATGTCGCAATTTTTAAATAAGAAGTTATTATACTGATGACATGGGGCAAACTAAATCTCAATTAATGTATAGATTAAATTTGCTAACTTGTTTTCGTGGTATAAATCATTATTTTCTATAATTTATTATTGGTTAAAAGCTAATTTGATAAAGATATGTGTCAAGTTAAGTTACAATTTAATCTAGGGGATTATTAAATCGAATATTAAAAATATAATTATGATTATAATCAATTAAGTTTCATAAAATTTCATAAAAGTGTTATGACAGTTTTTTTGTTGAAAATCATCATGTTAAAGATATGTGACAAATGGTTGACAAAAAAAGATATGTGACAAATTCACTTCATAATTAATTTTATTATATTTTATTCAATTACTTGAAAAAAATTATATTTTATTCAGCTATTTGTTATATTATTAGTTCTAATTTTATATTCTTTTAATTAAATACATATATGACACACTTTTGAGATCTAACTGATAAATCTTTTTTGCAACAACTAATTTTATTCAAAGAATTTAGGTTGTCATGTCAAAGTTATTTTAGTTACAATCAAATTAATTTAAAACCAATCAAATTACCTTAACTTGTCATGTCATAATTTTTTATTAAAAACAATTGTGATGATGACATGTGGCAAACTTACTTCTTAATTCATGTATAGGTGAACCTCTACGAGTCATACTAAACTTGGAGAAACAATGTTATACTAAACTTGGAGATTCTCCAGCACGGAGAACCTCTACGAGTCATACTAAACTTGACATCACGTACACAATCCCTAAGCTGAGTCAATACGATTGCTTCTCGTATTTTACTTCTTTAATTAGAAAATAAGGTTTTACTATACTTCAAGAACAATTTAGGATAAGGTCTCTTATTGAACATAGGGCTTTCTCTTGTGAAGATTGAGCAGTTTATCCTGACACAGGAAGATCAATTACATCTTATTGTATGTACTTAGGAGATATATTAATCTCTTACGACTCAGATGACTCGATTCTCAGGTATAATGTTAGGTTCATCGTAAAGGGATATAATTAGGAGTGTAGAATTGCTTACATTGAAACGCTCAATCTGATGATAAAATCAATTACGCTTCATCTTGTCTTCGATGTTGTCATAAGCAGATCGTGCCCTATTAACTAGATGGATGTTAGTTATGCTTTCCTTCATGGAAAAATTATCGAAGAAGCTTATGTCTGTCAGCCAACAAGATTCCTCGACATTGATAACCCACATCATGTTTTTCTCTTACATAAAGCACTTTATGGATTAAAAAATCACCACGTGCTTGGTATTAGGAACTAAGAACATTCCTAAAAGCTTTAGGCTTTATCAACTTGATTGTTGCCAACCCCTATTCATTCTCAAACGCGGCTTCAGTCTCATGTACATGATGATATAAGTAGATGATATCATCATCGCATGTAATGACATGGCTCTTCTCAATCAAACATTGACATCGCTAGCTACTCGTGTCTCTGTTACAGATCCTGAAGAATTAACTACTTCTCGGAATCGAGGCACTGCATATGAAAGCAAGATTATATCTCATACAGAGAAAATACATTCTCAATATTCTGACTTGTTGCAATATGTTGGATTCTAAACTGGTCAAGACGATAAAGGCTACATCAGCAAAGCTCACACTAAGGTCTGACACATTCCTTCCGGATCCAACAAAATATTGGGGAAAAATTGGTAACCTCCAATACTTATCGTTCACGCGCCAAGACATATGTTACGGTGAATCATCTATCCCAATTCATGCGCGCTCCAACCACCATCCATTGGCAATCCACAAAAAGATTTCTACACTATTTGGCGGGTATGACCGACGCTGATTTAGCTGAGGACCAAATGACTTTGTATCCACCAATGTATACATTGTCTACATGGAAAAACACACTATACCTTGATCTTCAAGAAAGTGGAAAGGTGTCGCTAGCTCCTCAAGCGAAGCTGAATATCGATCTATCGCAAATACATTAGCAGAAGTATGTTGGATATGTTCCTTAGTAACTGAACTTGGCATTGACATTAACGCGCTGCCAAACATTTACTGTGAAAATATCGGGGCAGCTTACTTATCCGCCAATCCGTTTTTCAATCTTGGATGAAGCATTTAGCGTTAGTCTATCATTTCATACACAACCAAATATCCTCTGATATTCTACATGTTACACACGTATTATCGAAAGATCAGGTAGCCGACGTATTAACCTCTAATCTGCTTATTGTTTACCGTACAATTATCCAAGATTGGCGTGGCAAAGTTATGCCATCTTGAGGGACATATTAAAGAAAGAGTATCAATCTTTTCCACAATCTCGTTAATCCCTCATATGCATCAATTATTATAAATGTTAACTATTGAGATTCTTATTGTGACGCTTGTAAATTGTATATATTACACTTAAGATCAATAAGACGCATTTTTCTTCTCCACTCTATAGTTGGTTCTCTTATCAAATGGTTGGTTGGTCATTACATAATTGATTTGGGGTTATGGAAATCACTTCATTTTCGATAAACCCAACATTGGATTGTGTATCTTCTAGGTCGATTATAGGATATTTCGCCTCTGTTCTGTATACTCATCATGCGGACTCAAAACAACATATATTTGATATATCACATCTCTTTCAACGTATCATGCATGTCCTACATTAAGAAAAAGACATGAACTACGCATGAGATGCCCTACAGTTACTTTGTTGACATATATTTAGCATATGTTTGTTATAGTACTTTTTCATAATTTTTTTTTATAGATTACAATTCAAAACAAATGTATAAGATATTGGATGACAAAAAAAATTGTTCTAAAGAAATTTGAGATAAAAAAATTAATCTATCTATACTATTAAAACAGAAGCACAACAACCTTTGTTTACGTGTGATATGCCCCCTTTTAAAATCGTGTCTTAAAAATATATTGATTGATTGATGGTATTTTTTTTTATGATAACAAATTAATATTTCCGTAAATCTTTGTATAGATAAAATTTTTTAATTTAGATTGTATTTTTGAATGATAACAAATTTAAACAAAGATAACAAATCCGTTTAAATAATATTGTATAACAATATATATCCTATATCTTGTTTTGAAGTTCTGAAACTAACTCTCTACCATCTTTTTATGGTAACGGTTTGATTTAATAGAATATAGTAACATTTCATGACAAAAGATATTGGTTGATTTATTTTTTTTTATTTTTTTTTATAAAAACTGAACTAATATTCCAGTAATCTAGATAAATTTATTACGAATTTAAGCTCAAAGAACATGATATTGTATTAAAACTATACAACAATCTAAATATATGGATTATTGGAAGGATTCATATCATACGTGGAAGGCTTCTGATTTATTGTATTACAAACTTTTTTAAAGCACGAGTCAAAAAATTATTATTATTATATTAATAAAATAGTAAGAAATTTGACATTGATAATATAAATTAATTGAATTTATAATTGTATCATTATTTCGCGTATAATATAAATATATGGTACGAGAAACTCATTTTCATTTTGAAATCGAATCGAAAATCTATGTCATTAATACATTTCAATAATAAAAATATTTCTTCATTATTATAGTTTATTTATAATTACAATTAATATCATTTTTAATTTTCTTTTTGTACTACATTATACAAAAAATTAATCCACACTTTCAAAGCGACGGGCAGAATCTAGTCAATACTATTAAAACAGAAGCACAACAACCTTTGTTTACGTGTGACATACACCCTTTTAAAATCATGTCTTAAAAAATTATTTTCTTAAATCTTTATATATATAATAAATTTTATTCATATTCTATTCTGAATCATAACATATCATAATAAGGTCAAAGAATTCTTTTAAAGAGTATAAATATCTAACAATATATATCCTATATTTTGTTATTGAAATTTTGATATTAATTCTATAACATCTTTTATGGTAACGATTTATTTTATAGAATATAGTTAGTTTTAACGCAAAGATATTGGTTGATTTATTGTATTCTTTTTATGATAATTAAAATAATCTTCAAAAAAATCTTTTATGGTGCGGGTTAAACTCTAACATCAATATTAGAAAATTTAAATTACGAAAATTTTAAATATAAAAAATTACTATGTATTTATAAAAAACTACTTGTTGGTTTGTGCCTTACACGAGCATGGATTGATTTTTAAATTTATAATTTTGAAACAAAACTGTCGAATAATTTTTGTTTAATGTCGGTGAACCTTATAACATTGTTTCCTAAAATTTGAAAAACGGAAAGTTATTATGTTGATAATATGCTCCAAAAAATAAACAAAAGCACCATACACTATTTATGGAAAAAGGCAAAAAAGTAAAAACATGTTAGGGTGTCTTAACGAACGAGCATCCGAAGGCACCTGGAAGATATACTATAAAAGTAAGATGAAAAAATGGGTCGGTGTTATAAAAAGAAGAGTTATATAATCAGTACTTACACGCGAAGATTTAAGACCAACGAATATCATCTTATGTTTTGGAACACCTCTCTGTAGACGACATTTTTAGTTGTTTTTTTTGTACCTTTCCATTTTCATCAGTTTTAAGAACCTTCAAGCCCGAACGTGATCTAACCCTCGAAAGTGCAACATAATGATGTCCATTGAAGACAAACTTGAGTAGCTATAAACCCACACTTTCAAACAATTGACCTTGACCTTTATTGATAGTTATGGCAAGCGCAATAACTACTGGAAACTGTCTATGCCTCATTCTAAAAGGAAATCTCCCATCAGAATGAGATACAAATATCCTAGGTAGCAACACCTTCTGCCCAATTTTATCACCTCTAATAATGATAGCTTCGATAACATGAGTTGCTAACTGAGTAACTTGGAGCCTCGTCCCATTGCATAAAACTTCTTTAGGATCAATGTTCCTAAGCAACATAGTTGGAACACCGATCTTCAAAGTCAAAACATGGTTTGGGAGACCAGATAATTTGATGTTATAGAGAAACTCATCCGAGTAAAGCATGCTATCTTTAACGCTTGTATCGAAAGTTTCAATGCTATCAGAACTTAACTAAGTTCTCTCCTCGCCTAACATCTGAGTTGCAAAACTTAAGAAAAAAAATAAATGGTAAAAAATTAATATATTTGAAGGACACAAAAATGCACCTGTCACTTGGGTTAACATATAATCGTTGATGAAATCTACATTAATATTTCTATTAACATTTCTTAGACATAAGATTGTGCGGTCTTGAAAAAACTTGGGATCAACGCCCCGATCAAACGTGTGTACATACACTTCCTTGAAAATTGTCTTGATGGGATCGTCACACTCAGTAATCAACAGATCCTCCGGTATTTCTTCATCCACTTCACTCTCCCCATTTACATGCATTTTACCATCTTCCACGTCAAGTATCCACTTCGAGAATTTACGTAGCTTATCGAGTGATTCATCGCGAAGCCCAACTCGTACCAACATATTTTTAGTGAGCTTCAAAACTTTACAGGTACGCCATATATAAAATTAATTAAGAGTGGCAAGGACGATTTTCGATCGACAAACATCGTTTATAACAGGAAGAATTTGTATGAAATCTCCTCCGAAACAATAACTTTTCTTCCGAATGGTTTATTCCATTGAATATAATGTTATCACGCATGCTTCGGTCCAACGTTTCAAAACAATATTTGCTCATCATCAAAGCCTTGTCCCGAATTATCAGTTTACATCTGCGCAAAAATTCGCCTAGTTTGACTCTAAGTCGAAAGAACATGTCGAAGACTCGTTAGAATTAATAGGCAAACCAAACCCCGAGTGAGCGGTATGACCTACAAGTATCACAGAGAAGCAATCCCACTAGATGCATAATTCAAAACTATTAACCCCTTAGATCGGAGAGTAGCCGAGAGGATCGTCCATAAATATGCCTTTCCCGTACCACCAAAATCATATACGAAACAAACACCACCTTTATCAGCGATAGATGCATCATAGATCTCCAAAAATACTGAATTATATTCAACTATCAATTTCAGATGTATATGCTCATATATTGCCTTCTGCTTATCATGGTCATACCCTAACTCGTCCATTAACAAAAGATTAACACTCTTTTCATTTGGAACATCAGTCGGTACATGCATGCCTGTGATCTCCTTCAAAGAAGTTCTTTTTAAATGAAGGAGGTTGTTTATCTCAACAAACAAAAATATTTTCGTTGGCAATCAGACAAAGTCAAACCTTCATAAAACAAAAAAGTAGAAATTTGAGATCATAAACAAAAAGTTTTGAACAGTTAGAAAGCGATCAAAAAGCAGAAATAACATTTACCAGGTATATGTCGTATCCATTTTTGCTAATAGAGAATATCTTCAGCTAAAAGAGTCCATGAGGCGTTCCAAACTTCTACAGGTGAAGTCAAGATTTTGGAAGTCAACATGATCACAAAAAGCTTTCTCGTATAAAAACTAGAAACAAAAAAGCTTGCTTCTTTGATAGGTTGAATATATTCCTTATCGTTATCTAGTAAGCCAGGCGCAAAACATGCATCTTTAAACATCGGATATGTTACATCCAACACTGTCCAAAAATCCTCTAAAATCGTAGACCCTTTAACTTTATTAAGCAGTACTCTCAAATAGTAAACCACTCCCAATGCTCGTGGCACATACTTAATACGACCAATCGCAAAACCCTGCTGCCTGGGTTTCCAAACGCGCTCCTTCAAGTGCTACACAAACCGTGAAGGAAAATCCGAATAAGTAAGCTCTTTTGCATGTGCAAAGTTCCTGTTGCACTCCATCCACCCCAAAATTTTATTTTGGTTCACCGAAGGACGTGTCATGACCTCATCAATTGGATCATCTTTGTTATATAACACTAATTGTTGATCTGGAAGATGAAAGAGAAGTTTTTCTATAGACGTAGTTCGGTAATGTGTTTGGAAACCGGAAGATGAAAGAGAAGTTTTTCTACAGACGTAGTTCGGTAATGTGTTTGGAAAGCAAAGATTCGCGAACAAGACTCCATCACGGAAATATATCCATATTTAGTAAAAAGAAAATAATTCATTCAAGAATAATTTTTCATGAGTAAATTATTATTAGTAAACAAAATGACCACATAAGATCCAAGAACCATTTATTTACCAGCACGTAAAATATTGTTTGACCTCGTCTTTCGGCTGATCATCACTGCCCATAGTTGCTCCAATGTTATCTGGACTTTTATTAATATACTTTAATAAGTATATGATAAATCGTAATTGATTGCACCATTCAACATTGATATGTGCATGATAACGCAAAGTGAGATATTTGTTGTAAGGCACAACATATCCATTATCGCATTTGAAATGTCGTTTTTGAACAAAATGTCCATCACGCCGATGTCTATATATAGAATAACCATCCTCATTAACAGTCGTCATATCATTAAATGGCTTTGGAAAGAATTTAGCGCCCAACCATCTTTCATACAAACATTGTTGACATTAACAGACCCACACGATCCATATATCATTAGATCACCGATAACTTCATATAACTCTGGTTCAAGCACATGATCTGGAATCTCTACACTGATAAGCTTGTCTATTTGTTCACCATTAGGTATTTTTGAACTTGGGTGTAGAAAATGACCAAATGGGCATGGGGTAACCCTCTTTTCTGAAACTCTATCATGTATAAAGCTAGCAAAGAAAGAACAAAATTTAAAATTAACTTGTTATTTCGAATCACAATTAAAAACATATTTTAAAACAAAGCATCACATAATTACCTGAAGAAACTCGTCCGAGAACATGCTTTTGGTGATATCATCCATGAGATTATCCAACTTCATCTTAAAAACACGACAACAAATATCCGACCTATCTTCAATCTTGAGATTGTGCTTCTGAATATACCTTGTGATCTCTATCCATTTTGGATTACATGTGATTGTAATGAAAAGGTTTGGATAACCAAAATACTTACACGTGGTCATGGCATCGAGATAATGTTGCATCATAAACCTTGGGCTGCCAGTAAAAGAAGAAGGTATAATAATGTGTGTCCCTCTAACTGATATATCTGTCCAGCTACTCTTGGCCATCTGGAAAATATTACTGTATTTATCTGACCGAAGATTTGTTTGATTAAACCAAATTTAATGCAGATGATTGCTTTCAATCATTGTATAGGCATCCACAAGGGACCGCTGGAACAACCTTCCAGACATGACTAAAGTTGTAGCTTCTCTAAGCTTGTGCTGTATATGGAATGCAAAAAACTCCCTCATTGTGATGGTTGTTCTTTTTCGACCTACAATGTCGATGAGACCAATATATGTACCCAATGTAAACCCATCCTCGCCAAACGGGAAAAGAAGTGGTTATTGTAAGGCCAAGTAAGTTGGATGTAGTTCCCTTATCCTCCTGAATCAAGCCGAAAACATCATCACCAGACGGGAGATTGTGAACTCTACCATCCGAAGTTCTTATTGCACCAAGTCTCAAGCGCAAAGTAGTTGTATTTCATTCAAAGCTAAACATCTCCCTTGCAAACCTAAAAGCTTTAACATATCGGTTATGTTTGTCGAGCATTCTTTTGAGTAACTTCACAATCTCTGCATTGACATTTTCACCCCCTCCGGTCCTCCTAAAGACACAATGAACATCATGAGAAAGAAAAACCCAATGAACACGATTAATAATAGTTAACCCAAATAAAGAAAATTCATTACCCATATGCGTTCATTCAATTTTGAATCTCATTTCTCGTATCATTGATAACTTAGGTTTTCACCCGAGATAACACTGCAAGTGCACATAATTTCATATCAAATAGCGGGTTCAAGAGAAAAAGATGTTTTGGTAAAGATGCAGTAAATCGAAATTTAAGAAGCAAAGAAAGCAAACAAATGACAGCGGAGTTGTAAATAAATCAAAGAAGAGTTGGGCATTGGGTATTCTTAGANATTGGGTATTCTCAGGGAAACAATTCATTGAAGACTCGAATTATAGACTAGGGAACATGTTTTAAACCGTCTTGAACTCAAACACAATTATAGACTTGATCTACTTCCGTAGTATCAATTTCCTATGTATTAGAAACTTTGAGACTAACTTCGGTTGACTCTCGTATTCTAATCATGCATTCTAAAAAAGTTTGATAGGTTCACAATTCACTTAAACATCAACTTCCATTGGGTTAAGATGAATTGCTCATTTAGGATTCTTTCAGGCATTTAAACAAACACTTTCCAAGTGTTAAACAACCTAAGATCAGAAACTAAGTGATCAGTTTAATTTCATGCATTACAAACAATCCTAAATTAAAATCCGATTGATTAAATCCTTAATCATACAATTCTATGTCAAAAATTCATGAATCTTTATGAGAGAACCCTAAACCCAACGAATAAACTACTCACTCATGTTTAGATAATCAACACAAATCAAATCAGAGAGAGACATCATTGTATTAATCAATAAACAAAGAATAAGGTTTAGAAATCTTCTTAGATTCGAAGTACGGAAGATGATTCATCTCCTTAGGTAATCTTGAATGATGGGTTTGATTCCTGATTTCAAGTTTCTGGATCAAAGCAATTAAGTTCATTAGTAGGCCAAATAAAATAGAGTTTATAAAACTTAAGACAAAAGTATGAGTTCCAGAGATTTTTGGTGGGGAGTTTGGTCATGAGTTATTCCGGTTT
>OVAN01006752.1:0-20521 GCA_900406275.1 Anastatica hierochuntica | reverse complement strand
GTTCGACGATCCAGCCATGCAAATTTTAATTATTTTCCAGTTTCAGTATAAGTCGCGAAACAGTCGCAAGTTTCGCGACTAAATGTTCGACAATTACCATTTTAACACTACATTGTTACTATGTAATATAAAATATTTATATAATGTATAATTTAATATAAAATATTTATAATGTAATATAAATGTAACTATGTAAATATCCATAGTTACTTTTAACTTATGGATTTGAGTTTTTTTATTAATTTTCAGATACAGTTAACGTCGCAAAATAGTAGCAAATTTGCGACTATTTAGCGACTATTAAGTTAGTTAATTACCGTTTTACCACTTCTTAGCCATACGCAGATAGGGTTTAGGAGTTCGAGTATTTTATTATTTTCCAGATTCAGTCTGAGTCGCAAATTGGTCACAAAATTCCGACTCTTTTGTGACTACATTACTAATCTGTGACTTGTTTGCCACTCTATAATGACTATATACTACATTTATTCTCAAAATATGCTTGATAAAATAATATTCTAATCCAAATGATGTGTTTTTACATATATCCTACCTAATGCAAACAATAAATTAATAAATTACCTCTTACATATTAAACTATAAAAAAGTATGAGTACCTAATGCATGAGTACTTAGTATGTAATGTGTTTGTTTATTTTTTAAAGAAAGATTTTGGTTGTTCTTGAAGAGATCAAAAGCAAAAATTCAATGAATTGAATTTATTATATTCATCATAAACATATGCACTAAAAGTAACAAAAACTTATATGTAAATTCATAGATATAACTATGTGTGATTTATAGAGTTTAGGGAATGAGGTTTTGTTATAAATAATTGTTTTAGTAACTAAATAGTCTCAAATTTGCTACTACTTTGTGACTTTATATTTCTATTTGCTTAGTTTTATGCGCTTAACTTTCCCTCTTCTCTAAAATTTCACAGACTTAACCTAAATTTATGAGGGAAAATCAAAGACTCAGTAAAACCAAAGGTTTCTCGAAACCTATTCTCCTTCTAAACTCATTCTCTTTCTTCTTTAGAGATTGAAAAAGAAATTAGGGTTACTAAACCTAATCTCTCAACCTAATCTTTGTCTTCTTCACCTTCTCGATTCTCCATCTCTAATGCCTAAGCAGAGTAGAGGACGTGGTGGAAATTCTGGCGGAGGAGAGAGAACGACCGCCGCCGCAAAATCAGTCGCCGCCACAAAATCAGCCTCCGTTCCGGTCGCGGCTGCTTCGTCTCAGAACGTCGTTGATTCGTCTCCTGTCCATCCTGCATCTACTCCGGTCATGCCTGCATCGTCTGCCATCGGGCCTGCTTCGTCTCCTACTGCGCCTGCTTCCTCTCCCATCGGCGGTGGTGCGTCTCCCAGCGGCGGCGGTGATGCGAGTCCTGGTGGAGGTGTTACGCCTCACTCGTCCCACTCATCAAATCCATCATCATCCGCCTCTGGATCAAGCTCCTGAACCCGTAACATATCTCTCCCCTCTCAGTATCCAACCTACACTCAACTCTAACAACAACCTAACCATTTTCTTCAACCTCCAAGCCTTGTTCCTACTCCACAACCCTGTCAACAACGACCAACCTTTTATCAACCTCCACCCCATGTACCCATTCCACAAATACAACCACTACAACACACCTTTAATCAACCCCCTCCACTGCATCAGCCACAACAACACACCTTTAATCAAACCCCACCACTGCACCAGCCACATCCTCAACAACATCAAATGCACTATCCAGTGCCTGAGGAAGACCTTCCTGCCGAAGATCCACAACCGCAGGACCATCAGGCTCTGTTAGATTCTTTGCTAGCACTTCCGGGTCGGGAAAACCTACCTCGCCTGAGCAACTTGCGTGGTCCTGGCATTAAAAAATCTATGGTAACTTCTTATTCTCTCAGTATAGCTTTCGTTTTGTTGTATAATGTGAAATTGCTGATATTGTCTCTGTATTTTGAACTGAATTTGATATGACTTTTGTCTCTGTGTTTGGTTTCTTGTTGAATTTATCTTAGTTTTGCCTCTGTATTTGGTGTGTTGTAGAGTTTTCATGAGTTTGGTTGATGTGTTAGGTTGCTATGTAGAAAATTTATTATGAATAACAAGGTTAAAAGTGGTCTGATGGTTTTGAAAAAGGCATAGTGTTGTTATATGATTCATGGTATGGTGCTTGATTCTATTTTCTGTGTGTTTCTTTTGTTTGCCGCTGAAGCCTAATGGTTTTTTGGTTTAAGAAAATGAAATCGGCTGTTACATGCTGAGCATCAATGAGTTGTGCCCTTCTCTGTTTTTACTTCTCTGAGATTTGTTTACATGTATGCTTTCTTTGTAGAAACTGTTTTATGTTTTTTTATAAAAGTGGTCTTCATACTCTGTGATCTGTTATTGACTTTATATTGTTTGGTCGTAACCTGTGATCTGTTATGGATTTTACATTCGGATATCAAAGTGTTCCTTATCCTAGTTTCTGTGATCTGTTATTGGTTTTAAATCTTCTTTGTTTTTAACATTCTTCTGTTTTGCTTGTTTTAAAAAGTTTCGTAGAGAAAAAGGCAGACTGGCCAGAGCGATTGCTAGAATCTTTCGAAGGAAGTTCGATGGTCCTTATTATAGTTGGAAAGTCACACCGATAGACGTTCAAGAACGATATTGGAGAACTTTGTGGTGAGTTGAAAAAACTTTCTTACTGTTTTAGATTATAATTAACTCGTTTTAGGCTAAGTTATAGTCTTAATGATTCTCTATTTTATTGGTTTATTTTCTGGTTTGGCTTGAGTTAGATACATAATTTAGTTTGATTTTTGGCATTGTGAAGTTGATTTCTAAACTGACAACTAATTTTATATGTTAAAAACAGATTTTACTTTATTAAACTNTAACTTTATTAAACTTTCCATTTGTGCAGCAAAAGTATAACTGGGATCTAGGCATCACAGACCTTGTGAAAGAAGAGTTTCTCAAAGTTGCTAAGAGGAGGATGAAAGGCATCGTCAGCCAAGTAAGGAGAGGAAATAAAAGGCTATTGTGGATTACAGGTACTCTGTGGGAGGAGATGAAAGCTCACTGGGACACTGCACGTCAAAGGGAGCGGAGCACGAACGCTTCAAAAGCTCGTAACTCCAATCGTGGTGGTCTGGGACGACACAAGCACGTGTCTAGACAGAAATCTTACTCGCAAATCGAAGAAGAAATGGTAAATTCTCCTCTGTTTTCTTTTCAGTTTTTCTCCTGTTTTATACTTTCAGTTTTGACCTACTTAAGATTTGTTTTGTACTTATAGGAGGAGGAATTAGGGCGACCCGTCTCTTTAGGTGAAGTCTTTTTGAGAGCACATACAAAAAGTGATGGAAGTTTTGTTGATGATGATAAAGCCAAGAAGATTGCTGAATCCTACGACAAAATCGTAAAGGAAAGAGAGTTGGAAATAGATGCTGACAATTGTGATCGAGATCCAACTGATCAATCTACACCTCGAGGACTCTCCATTGCTGAAAAAACAAGATATTTCTCCAGGTTTAAGTTCTCCTTCTTGTTGCTTATTCAACATCTGTGATATGGTTTCTTTTGAATTCTGATTTCTGTTTTGATTTACTCTGATTCAAGTTCTGAATTTGCTATAATCTCTTGGACTCATGTTTCTTATTTAGGTTTGAGTTATGATTTGAGATTATGGGAACTATTTTTTTTGTTTACATGATTAGTTTTCAAGTCATTCTAGATTATATGTATGATGGTTGTTGGTCAATTTCAATTTTGCATTCTCTGTTATTTGTATGTCTAATGGTTTTGATTTCCTGGTTTGTTTTTGTTAAGCGTACTGATACAGATAGAAGAGGAGTCCACTACGGACGTGGAAGTCTTGCAGAAGTCATCGACCAGGAGATCGAACAAGAAGCTGCTGGAATCTGTGCCTCTGCATTTGCAGATATGAAAGTTGAACTTGATGATGCGAAACGTAAGCTTGCGGAACAAGATGCAGAAAATAGTCGTCGCGATGAAGAGCTTCGAGAGGCTAAAGCTTCAATGTCAACCATGGCGATGGTGCTCGAGTACCTGCAGCAAAATGACCCCAACCTGGTAACCTTTATGGAAACACAAGCTTCAGCATCTGCACCTTCAACTGCTCAGGAAACTTGATCTTTTCTTCTACTTTAGCTATGTATATTCAGATTATAGCTAAGTTTTTTGTAATTATTTATCTTTTTTTGTAAAACAATGGCAGTAATCTGCCTTTTAGAACTAATTAATATGTTAATTAGTTTAATTATTGATTTTTATTTTAATATCCACATTTTATTATAATATTTTTTATAAATTAGGAAGAAATTTCGGATATATTGATCAATCAAATTGTATTTGTAACTATTGAATACAATTGGAGACAAAATAGTTGCAGTTTTGTGGAAAAACGTCGTACATTAGTTGCAAATAATGGAGACTAATTTACCACCAAAATCATAATATATGACTTAATATAATAATAAAACAGTCTCTAATTTGTAACTGTATGATAGTGATAAAACAGTCTCAATTATAAGATTCAACACGAAGTAATAAAACAGTCTCTAAAATATGACTTTAAATAGTCATAAAAAAGTCTCTAATATGTAACTGTATTTTAATGATAAAACAATCTCAAATATAAGACTTAATATATAGTCACAAACTCGTCTTAAATTTGTCATGCAGATAAGGGTCTAAAAATAATCGCAAATATATGACTACAATAAAAAGTCGTAAAAGAGTGGCAGATATACGACTACAAAAACAGTAGTAAATCAGTAGCAAATGTGCGTCTATTTTGCGACCAAAATATACTGCGACGAAAATTTTGCCACTATATTATGTAGTCACAATATAGTCGCAAATTATCGTTTGCTACTATTTTGTGACCATATTTTCGGTGGCAATACATCTGTTTTCTTGTAGTGGATGGACGAATAAGGGTATGACAATTTAGCATGAGTTAAACCCAAATGAATGCGGTGTGAGGGACTTACACTATCGGAGATGACAATCTTGTTTCTATAAGTGGGGGTGGGTCTGGGATTCCGATTTATGGAGTAAAGTGGTGTGAACTCCACAGTTAAGTGTGTTTGCGCTAGAAGTAGTACTAGAATGAGTGGTCTTCTAAGAAGCGAGATACGAAATCGTGCGAGTGAGAACAAAATATAGAGAAAAATGACATGGTGATTTGCTGGGACAATAAATCAACTCTCTAAAACTTCTCGAAGTAGCTTTCATGACCCTCATGCATCCTGAACCTACATATCTACAGAAAAAGTGACGGAACACAGGGAAGAGGCTAACAAAATCTTTGGACCATTATGACAAGAGGATATTTGTGCATGGGGAAGGTACCAAAAAAATGTAAAAAAGAAAGAAAGATGATGATAGCTGTAATTAGTTAACGAGTAACAATAAAACAATATTATACCTATCGCTCGCATGCATACGCTGTGTGAATTTTATGATGACGAGAAAACGTGTTTGCCCGGAAAAACCTTAAACTATTACAACTTGTTGTATGCCTATTTATTATTTTGTAGTTTCTTTATACCGATATTTTTTTTATGTTGAAGTCGGACTAATTTTCAAAATACATGGAAATCCATATGTTTTGTTATTGAAAATGTTATATGACCTTTAAATATGCTTAAATTTGTTTTGGATATTAAATTATAAATATGCATCTGTGGCTCATAATCTTTCTCCAGAAAAAAAATTACCAGGGAAAAAGTATTATACTATGTAATATGTAAATATTGATTTTGAGGAGGAAATTTTAAGTCACAAAGTTGTATGATGATTTGATATAAGTTGTTGCAAGTTTCAAATATTATCATAACTAATATTTAATCCGCGTTGTACACAATATCATGTTTGTTAATAAACTTTTATGTTAGTTGAATTTTTAAAAATAATTTAAAATATAAGATTATAACGTTTTAAAAAAATAAATAAATATATATAACATAATGCTAAATTATGTGACCATAATCACTTCAACCTAAAATAAAAATATTTATTTGACTATTATAAATATTATTGTTTATTCTATATGTTTTATGCTTATAGGATTCATAAAATTTTCTTGAAAATCTTAAATACAAATAAATATTTTTTATTTTAGTCTATATAATTAACCCATGGACTAAATTATTCTTGCTTTTCTACTTCAAAAAAATTGCAGTTAGACTAAATATTATGCATTAAACATTTTGATTTTGGGCAATGTCTACATAATTTATACACCGATCATGTGATATATTTGTGGCAGTAAGTTTGGAAAAGATTTAAAATATTACATTATTATCGTTTATATATATATATATATATATATGTGTGTATATATATATGAAACAGGTTTTTAAGCATTTTTTTAATTAAAAAAAACTTAAGAGCCTCGTTAAAGACTAGCGCTGCACACGCTCTTAAACATTTTAAGAACCCAAAATTTAAATATTAATTTTTTTTTAAAAGACCCTTCTTAAAAACTTTTGGTTAGAGAAGTCGTTTTCTAAAGTAGGTACTGTTGATAAAGATAACCTAGGATAACGATTGTAACTTGGCCGGAAACAAAAAAAAGTCTACCTTATCTAATCCATGCACTGACCCATCAAAAGTACCGAAGTCATTAATCTAAAATCTATATCAAAAGTACCGAAGTCACAAATTCAATCATGAATTCCTAATCATTATTGATAGAAATAATTAGCTGACATTAGTTTAACATAATCAAACACATTCTTCCTTGAATCACGAGTGAAGAAACAACAACTCACGACTTTATATATATATAATACGTTTCTGTTACAAGTACAATCTTACACTTGAAATATCAAAACGTAACCATGAACCCAAGAAAAATGCTAGAATGACAAGCTTATTATACAAATCATATGGTTATTAATCAATCATATCATAAAATTAAAATCAAACCACACGGTATCATGTTTTCTTCATACTGTTTAAGTATTGATCGCAGAGCAAACCCTACGAATCTCCCCGTCTGATCCAGTCTTAACACCTATGCGACTCATCTTGATCATTGACCTCCCAAACTCTACTCCGAAATTCAAGAACGGTCGGCGTAAGCCTAAAAACTGTTCTATGATGGCTCGGGTCTCAGGGTCATTCCATAGGACTAGATCAGATTGGAGAACCACGCGGCTTGACCTCACCTTTCTTAAGAATGATGTGTCGAAGC
Source organism: Anastatica hierochuntica (assembly GCA_900406275.1). Lineage (NCBI taxonomy): Eukaryota > Viridiplantae > Streptophyta > Magnoliopsida > Brassicales > Brassicaceae > Anastatica > Anastatica hierochuntica. Next base: position 13,299 of record OVAN01006752.1, on the reverse strand, counting down.
TGCCAACACTTCCTTCATCTAACTCTACTCGGGCTGCTGGATCTCCATTTTGAGGGCATCGAGCCTGAATCAGCCGGACGAAACTCGGATCAATTGATGGGTCCGGTTGTCCCGTGCCGTTAAAGTTAAAGAATCTGCCTCTTATCAAACCACAACCAGCAGTTCCTAGTGTGTGGCCGCCTAGTCAAAGTCACACGGAAAATTCACTAGATTAGTTTAGTCTAGTAAAGGTGGGACATATAAACCGAAATTGATCGAACCAAATTTAAACTGACATTTTTCGGTTTATATTTAGTCTAGATGAATTTATTTAAATACATTCTTAAGGTTTAAATATTTCACATAGTTAAAATGATTTAGAAAAATTTTGGATAATTTCTACAACAAATAGATTTGTCTAGGCACAATATATATGCTGTTTTCATATCAAACTAAAAACATAACCAAAACTGAATCGGTGCAACCAAATTTATATAAATTAAGATTTATGTATTAGACTAACATATTATTGAAGAAATCCAACAAAAACACTTTTATAATGATTTTGTTGTTTTCATCGGAAATTCAACCGACACTGAACTAAACCTACAGAAAATGTTTGGTTCATTCCAATTTTTTTAAAATATATAATAATAATTTTTGGTTTCACGGTTAGATAGATCATATGCCAAAACCAAATAATATATATGTACGAATGTGTAAAACGTACCAACAAGAGTTACGAGGTCTAATGTGTTGAGAGTTCTATCAGCAAAGTCTTGCTTTTGCTTAGCGACTGTGTCGAACGGTCCAGGCAAGTTCACGTCTGAGGCTTGTGAGATTCTGCCGTCAAGACGTCCCAAAGGCACCTCCCAATGTCGTCCACCAGTCTGCATCAGCCAAGATTGATCAATTACCGTTAAAAACACAATACATCAATCACTTATATACATGCATGCGTGCAATGCATTGGTTTATACATATATTAATAGTTTCAAAATATATATTACCAAAACTACGAAGTCTCTAGCAGCAAGGGCGAGGATGTCAGCACAAGAAACTGTCTGAGGACAACGAGTCTCAAGCTGAGCCTTAGCTTCTTCAATAACTTCGAACCCTCTCAATGTAAGGTTTGGAACCGCGGTTCTCTCCGAGGTGTTACCGGCTAGTAGAACCGAGCCATCGCAGCCACGGACAAAACAATCGTGAAAATGCATACGCAAAACTCCCGGTGCATTAGCCGGGTTAGACCGGAAGTGAGATTGAACCACCGCTTGCACAGTAGACTCTACGCCTGGGCATGTATTCCCATAAAACCCAACGCGTGGTATAGGGCCAGGGCCACGTGGTCCCCGGCCTCTACCACGCCCTCTGCCGCCTCCACCACGCCCTGAGCGGCCGCTGTTTCCTTGGGCAGTTACAGCTGCAACCAATACTAAAAACGTTACTAGAATGAATAGCAAAGTATTAGCACGACCCATTTTGTTTTTGTTTTAAGTAAGAAAATCTTAAGTTTTGTAAGAGTTGTTATTGTTTCTTGTGTGTCTTCGGTATGGTGTTAAAGGGTTTCTATTTATAGGCAAAAAATAGTTGCAAAGATAATAAGAATTTTAACGAGGAAAGTGCGGCACACGACAGGCGAAAATCATGGAAATTTTATTATATAGTTAATCATTATATAATAATTAGTTTGCATTATGGTTTAAACGAAGTCGGTCCATGGAACACTTTATAGTATAATATATTATATATGTATATATATATATACACCTTAAAAAAAATTCCTTGCGAGCAAAGCTATCTTCGTTTTGAGTTATAGATGATTGGTAAGAGAATCAAAGTTTAATAAAACGTAACTATGATAACTCAAATCAATGGTTTCTGCTGAAAAATGAAAAATAGTATATATAGGTTAAATGGTATAATTAAAACGAAATGTATCTTAAACTAGGTGACAGAAAATAAATTTACATTTAGCTAAATTGGCAAAATTTGTAGTTGATTAGTGGATTAGAATTAACACGTTTTGAAGAAATAAAATATACGCAAACTAATATATTTATTAAATCTTTTCAAGAAATTCTAAATAAAAACGTGATCTTTTAGAACGAAATATGTTAATGAAAAAGAAGTGGCTTCAAAAGCAAACTCCGACACCAATAGTTGGTAACACAAAAAGGTACTTTTATTTGAATCAAATATTGGCATACATAGATAAGAACTCGACTAATTACGTGACGATAATATTGTTTATAAAGTTTTGGTCAGAATATTTCTGCGTGGTTTATGATAATGAAAATGTAACGGGCATAGTTGACTTTTTAAAATGATTTATTTTTGGCATTTGTTAATTTGTCTCTACTGTTTCGGATTATTAAACTATTAATTTAATGAACTATAGTATTAATTATTTTAAAGATAAAATAATTCACCGCCATGGAATCTTTCAGTAACCATTCGGACAAGATGATAATTTGTATATGGGGAAGGTACCAACAAAAAAGGGATGATGATGGATGTATTTAGTTAACGAGTAACAACAACACAATATTATTATACTTGTAGCTGGCATGTATACGCATGTGTAAAATTTTCTCATGACGAAGAAACGTGTGTGGCCGTTAAAATATTACAACTTGTATGCCTATTTTATTATTTTGTACTACTTTTTATAACTGCAAACAAATGTTGATGGCAGACTAATTCTCAAAATACATAAAAATCTTAAACAAAATAACATGGAAACCATTTTTTTTTTACTGAAAACGTTTGCATATTTATATATGACCTTTTTATACAATACTAAAAAAAATTTTGTATCACAAATTATAAACTTGAATATGGATTGTTATCTTTCCGAGAGCCGTTGTTAAACGTTTATTTTTGAGCTGTGTTGGGAGGGGTTGACTCGTTAAAGACGAGTATTTTACATGGTCAGATTCCGTCCTGGGAGGATTAGAGGTCCCCGGATCCTGAACATCCTGATTATCAAAAAAACCTTTAGATATTCTTTTTTTGTCAACGAAGCCTTAGATATTTAAATTTAAAGAATAACCTTAAGCACCAAAAAGAAAGGGAAGTCCACACATTTGATATCAGATACTAACTTGAATTTGAATAATATAATTTCCAAATATCATTTTTGTAAATAGTCAAACTAATTGCGGTTGGATCATATTCATAAATATATTTTTTTGAGTTGCTGGATTTTGCAACCAATTTTTATGTATTGGATGCATTATGTGACTATTTCCCCGTTTTTAGTAAACTCACAAACTTGGGGAAAATAGAGAAATGGAATGCTCCAACTTGCACTTTTGTGCATTATTGCTTACACTATAAGGAAAAAAGCAAAAATTGGACTACAAAACACGTCGGTTTCCGTCGGAAATGAGATTTTTCGACAAAAAACCGATGAAAATAGTCTTTGACGAAAATAGTCGTCCTGTCTATTTTGACAAAGGAAAATCAAGATACCGATGTTTAATGATTATAGATTTGGTCTTTGAAAGTAAATTACATTAGCAGTCACACGATATTTGATTAAGATAATTTTAGAAAATTTTTTATTTGATCACTCTGTTTTAAAGTAGCTGAGAACGAAAATTAAAGATGATGCTTAGCATTATTAATTATATTATTTTATGAATCACATAAACGAATCACTCGCCTAACTCTAGACTTTCTAAGATCTTTTTTACAAACATACTCCTATTTTGAGTCAAGAGATAAATAAATAGACATTTCACATAGACTATAAGTGTAATAGGAACATCCGTCGACAAAAAGATTGCCCTAAAATGATCATCTAAGAAAATCTGATCTAAAGATTGAGTCAAGACTAGATAGCTCAGTTACTTACGATTACTTACGATGGAAAGGCTTCAAAAGGGCAGATGAAACTAGTGTAACTATTGTACAATTTTTTTATGAAACAAATTTGCTAATACGACATTAATTTAAATATACTTTTATAAATCATTTTAAAAGTATAGTGATTGAGAAATTATCATTTTTATAGCAAATAAGTTTAATGAGCTTATGAGAACCTTATGAAAAAATCATAACAAAATTTCCATTATAGTTCATTAACAAAAAAAAAATTCCATTATAGTTAAACATGTAAATTTTTTTTTTATCGAAAATGGATAGTTATATCAAGAAGAAAATAATATATTGACAGAGGATGGATGTCTAGTTTCATGAAACCACCCAAGAGACAACTACGATTAGCCTAAGATCATTGACTAGCTTTTTATTCGGGGTTCAACTATCATTGACTATTTTTTTTTTTTTGCTTTATTGTCAAAGTCAACCTCTACAACATACTACTATAATTAATCCGTAACAATTATTCCTTTAATCCTTCTCCACCAATGATTAGATTCATTCTCGTTACACTGAATTCAAAATTATTCATTCCCAACCGGTTTTGACTTCCTTTTTTAATTTAATTTTGAAAGTCATATACATGAATGTTATTTACATCCCAAAAAATACTACAAGAAAAGAAACCAAAATTGATGTTTCAACTACTGATATTGGAAATGATTTTTTTTTTAGAAATTAAACTCGGTCCAGTTTAAAAGAAAAAAAAAGCATACTCTCCAAAACTTAAAAGAAATAAAATAGTTTAGCAAAAAAAAATGAATTTTTTTTTAAGTTTAGCAAAACTTAGAAGAAATTTTTTTTTTAACAAAACAAAGGAAATAAAACAGAGGACAAAGTTTCACTTATATAAACTCATCATTTGTATTCTACTTCTTTTTTTTGTTCAACTTTGTATTCTACTTCTATGTTCCAAATTTCCTTGTAAAAGTCCTTCGTGAGGATCATTGATTGCAATTAATTAGGTCTGGGCATTCGGTTTTTCGGTTCAGTTTGGGTCAGGTAATTCGGTTTTCGGTTTTTTCGATTCTTGATTTTTGGAACCATTTAAGAACCGAAATATTTTCGGTTCGGATCGGTTCGGGTTTCTTCGGTTTCAGTTCGGTATGGGTACTTGAAATAAGAATCGTAAAATAACCGAAAATTTTCGGTTCTTGATGGTTTCGGTTCTAACTGGTTACTTTGTAACCGAACTAACCGAAAAAACCGAAATACCCGGAAAAAACCGAAAAAAACCGAAAAAACAACATAAAACTTGACAAAGAAACTTCAAACTTTGTTCCAAAATACAAACTCAATAATCGATAAACTGAAAGCACATAATAATTCTTAATCCAATACAGTCCATATTAAAAAGAAAATCATGAAAACACAATCACATACATACTCTTAAATCTTAAACCTTGATTCTTCAAAGTTCAAACTCTATTCTCCATTTCCCCAAAAGAACTAAAGAAGTTCATTCTCCTTTCCTGTAGCTTGTAACAATTCAAATGCAAATTCAGATTGTATTTACTAATGTAATATACTAATATATATCATGTACCAATTTCAGATTTAGAGTTCATAATTCAGATTACACTTATAAGTAGAGCTTCTTTATTTGTTTCGAAACAGATTGTTAAACTCTGCAAAACAAAATCATAACTTAAAAGTTAGAACAGTATAAAACAAGTAAACAACATTATAAGAAAAGTACTTACCTCTTTCAAGTTGATCTTGCATCACAGTGTCATCAAGGATTTGTTGAGTGGTTGAATTGTTTTCCTTTTCTCTTAAGTGGATAGAGCTTCTTAGCCATTGCTCAGAACACATCAACACCTCAAGTGTGTAATGAGTAAGGCAACTTCTAAAAGGGTCTAACACTCTACCACTTGTGCTAAAGGCTGTCTCTGAAGCTACATAAGAAACTTGCATAGAAAATATGTCTTTTGCGATCTCAGACAGAACATGAAACTTGATGGAATTGAGCCTCCACCATGACAATACATCATACTCTGTTCCAAGAAATACATTTGGGTTTTCTACACTTTCTTTCAAGTAGATATCTACCTCATCACTTCCTTCTTGATTTCCTTTCTCATTAACCATACTCTTGTAGACAAAGTCCATTATTTCATACCCTGTATTATCATCATCCAAATCAATCCTGTCTCTTTCACTACTCTGACTTTGAGATGATGTTCCTGTGTTTTGTGACTGTGACCAACCACCAGAGGGCCGAGAGTCTTGAGACCTAGTCCTTTCCTTTTTCGAAACCAAATTCCTACTGTATTCTTCAAACAGGCGCTTCAGAACTTTTTTTACTTCACTTTCATACTCCTTACACATTTCCTTTCCATACAACTTTTCAAAACAGAGACTTGCAAAACACAATTTGTTTGATGGGTTTAACACACTAGCAACTATCAACAGTTTGTTAACCTTATCTAATCCTCCCCAATACTTGCTAAACTTCTCTCTCATTGTTGTAGCTTTGTCTTGCATAGACTTATCAGGATTTTCAGAAAGTGACATGAGATTTCTCTCAATGGTCACAATTTCAGCATAACACTTATGCGAATTAACACTCTGAGAAGCAGAAACCACCAAAGTAGAGTTGTAAAAGATTCTAAGAAATCTTACCAGATGATCCGCTGAGTTCCAGTTGTCTGTTGTTGGTGGTCCAACTCTTTTAACCCCATCAACTTTCTGAGCAAACCAATCATTATACACTTTGTCCTCTGCTTCCATCTTCTCAAAAGCTAGCTTGAACTTCATTGCTCTGCTCAACATCAGATAGGTAGAGTTCCAACGAGTCTTACAATCTAAAGGGAGACTGCCCCTTCTAATCTTCCCACTATCAACTCTCAATTCAAAAGACTTAAGCCTCTCTGTGGATGATCTCATATATGTAATACCATTACGAATGGCTTCAACACTAGATGCAACATCTTTAAGACCATCCTTAACAACTAAGTTCATGATGTGGGCAACACATCTCATGTGTAAGAATTCCCCACCTTATACTAAGGCTTCATTATCTACTAACCCAAACTGTTCCTTAAACTTCCTAAGAGCTAAAGAATTAGTTGTAGCATTGTCTAGTGTCAGTGTGAAAACCTTCTTAATATTCCATTCAGCTAAACAGTCAATGAGAACTCGAGATATGGTTTTACCTTTGCGATCAGTCACATTCTTGAAGCCAATGATAAGCTTTCTTAGACACCAATTTGCATCAACCCAGTGTGTTGTGATCACCATGTAGCGTGCAGCAGTGGGTGGAGCAACCCAAATGTATGTGGTGAGTGATACTCTCTGGTTATGCAGCAACTTAATCATTTCTTCTTTCTTCCGCACATACATTTGCATAATGTCTCTGGTTGTAGTTCTTCTAGAGTGTGGCTTGTAAAGCTTCACCTTTTCACAGAAATACCTCTATGCTAAACACTCAACAAAAGACAGAGGAAGTTGAGCTAACACAAGCAGTTCATTAGTAGCTTCTCTAACCACAGCTTCATATAATTTTCAATATTTAAGGGAACCATCATTTTCACGATTAATTGTAGTTTGCTTTTCAGTCACAGATACCTGGTACTTCTTGCAGATAGTGAGATGTTTCTGCATATTTGATGTACCTGATGTCGTAGGGCATGCCATTTCTCTCCTACAATAGTTACAATTGCACTTATTATCATTATCCTCCTGCCTTTTGAAGTGATCCCAAACAAATGATCTTGTATTGACTTGCTTCTTCTGTCTACATCTTCCTTCATCTACTGCTCCAGGAGAATCTTTCCTCTTGCTTTGGTTGTCAGTTTTAGGTTCTCCACTGTTCACATTTTCTTCTTGTGTGTCTGCAGCTTCATTCACATTTCTATTGGCTGTATTTTGTTCTTGTATGTATGCATTATCGTCTACAGGAGACGACGAAGAATCCATCTGCATCCCGAACAAGTAGCAACAAAGGTCTCAGTCTATCATACATACACAAAGGTCTCACTCTATCAGACATATACAGAGGTCTCAGTCTATGACTCTATTAGTATATAAACATATACAAAGTACAAACATAATTAGAGTCTCAGACTCAGTCTATCAGAGAACTCGAGATATGGTTTTACCTTTGTGATCAATATGCAAACATACAAAAACATAAATAGATACAAACAGTCGAGTATCACCTATAATCAAACTATCAAGCTGATAATCAAATTAATCGAATAAGAGAGAATTAACAGAGAGAATTAACCGAATAATCAAAGTATCAAGTATCAGAGTCTCAGACTCTCAGAGATGCAGAGTGACAGAGAATTAATCGAATAAGAGAGACAAAGTGACAAACAATCAAGCTCATAATTGATAACAGAGAACCTAACAGAGATACAAATAGAAGGAAATCGAAGAAGTGAGAGAGATACAAAGTCGAGTTAGTACCTGAGAATTAGAAAGATGACGAACCTTCGATGACACCGAAGGAGGAGACGAAGCTGATAGATTGTGATGTTCTTCCAGATTTGCGATTTGAACTTGAAGTTTAAGCTTATTACGCATCAAAAGGGAGTTGAAGAGACAAAAGGAGATCGAGAAACGAAATAGAAAAGCTAGAATTTACACACTTACACTTTACTTTAACATTATACATAATTACATATACGTATATGATATAAGTATACATTATATTCATTAAATCTACGGTTCCGTATGAGTACTATTCGGTTCTCGGTTTTTAACCGAACCGAACCGAGAACCGTGGGTAATGAATATAGGAACCATTCGGTTTTTAAGGGATAACCGAAACCAACCCGAATCCAAATGATATTAACACAAATCTATTGTAACTTTTATAAGACTAAAATTGATTGTGGAAGCTCTCGTTTAGTAGTCAAAGGTTTAAAAATTTTTATAGTTTATTGAGGATGTCGTACATATATATATTGGATGTTACGAGGAGAAGTGTATCGTCGAGTAGTTATTTATAAAGTGGTTCATCATAATCGCATATGTTGCTTGATTGTTATGTGTTACATATTACTTAATTTTAATATTTTTTTCTCTACGGTTATAATTTAATTTTAATATATTTTAAATATAAAGATATCCTTATAATTTAATTGTCACATAAGTATAAATAAAATATATTAAAATTAAAATAAAACTTAGAGAATTAGAATATTAAAACTAGGTAACATGCAACTCACTTAGAATCACGAATATTTTGACTAAAAGAGCCTGACACCCATGACACACGTTTAATAAATAAATAAATAGTATTAACCTCGTCATTAAGTTTTGTTAGCGAATGTTTGTCTATGGAATAATATTGCGTACTTCACGTCTTGTCTACAGTCTACTTTTGTTTGCTTTTTTTTTTATCTTTGTTATGTGATATACTATAATTAACTCGTACAATGCATACTCCTTTTTTTAACACTGAAAATTCCAAATAATTATTTTACAATACCGTTTATTTGCGAATACAAGTAAACGAATTAGTTTCACACACACACCGATAGTAACAATGATAATGGATCAATTTGGAAAGAAAGATAAACAATAATTACTCTCGGAAACATAATAGTCATATGATATGACGTGAAAGATATAAAAGTATAATATATTTTTTGGAAGACCATAACAAATTGATATTAACAATTATGTGTTCCTGCTGCTGTTGTTGTTAATTTTATCAAATTGCTGCAAAGAAACTAAATTTTCGTTTGTCGACAGTAGAAAATATCGTATTAAATTATGGACTTCCGATTCAAAATCAGTTGACAATTAATGAATTGACTCATATATATTATGTATTACTTAATGTCTTTTTAAACTCCTGATGTGAGATTTCTATCATTAACACATGTTCACCCGGACATTGAATCAGGACTCTATGCCTTATCTTCCTTAGTGATCTTTTTATCTTATCCATGTTGCTCTAGGGGGCAGCTATCACGCTCCTTCTCGCGTTGCTCTGGGGGCAGTTATCACGTTCTTCCTCACGTTCATGCATGACCATCTGATATTATGTTAAATTATGAACTTCAAACTCAAAACTAGTTGTTGACAATGAAATTGATCAGCATGTAACGTAATGTCTCTTTAAATTTTTGATGTTAGACTTTTTATCATTAACATATCATATCACGCTGGAGTGGAATGTTTTATCTTTTGGTTCGAAGCACTATACTCGTCAATTTTGAAAAGTTAATAATTTCTGAGAGTTTGCGTTTCGTTTTCTTTAGACGTCGAACAAACACCAACGTGAACTCAATTATAATCTGCCAAATTGCATGATTATTAGATTGTATTGTTCTTATCTTCTTTCCTTTTTATTTCATTGGAACAAAAAAGATATAAATAAGTGGAATCTTTGAAATAATAGACCTTTTACACGGATGGTCTTCTCCTCAAAATGTTCGGGAGTTTATCTTCCAATTCGCGGACGGCCATCTCACTTTTTTTTTTTCCTTTTAAATAATAATAATTTTGGTTTTTGGATTAAAAAAGATATTAGCTCAATCATATCGTAGTCAACAAATCATGCAGATTAAAATTTTCCATCGGTCAAATGTTTTCTTATTTTACTATTTTTTGTTAAAATGTTTTACTAACAATTTATTATTCAAGACATTTTTGGCTTTAATTTTAGTTCTTTGATGTGTGAAAAGAATTATTTGCGCCGTCTAGATCAATACAGCTAATGCATTTACTTACTATATAACTTAAAGGACAATTTTTTTATTTTGCCCCTATTTTTTATTGTTTTTTTTTTAAAATACCTTTATCCCCACTAAATTTTAAATAGATTTATACATATATTGAAGAAAAATTGTAATAACGTACAAAAATATAGATTTTTTTCTCTATCTAACGTATTTTGAATTTTTCAAAACAAATATATATTTTGCAAATAGTTGCAAATCATGATAAATAGTACGGCGAGAGACTATTTTTTTGTAGTCGTACTATTTTGGACGTGCCTATAAATTGTACAAATAACCAATTATCAAGGGGATAAAAATAAAAATTTATCAATTTAGAACTATTACATAGACAAATATCAATAAAAAGAAAAATGCTTAATATACATAGAACAAAAATTTAGGGAAGGATATATAATAAGAAAAAAATTCAAATCAAAATGTAAAAAATAACATGATATACAAAAAAAGATATCACAAAATAAAGTTTTGGGAAGGGGTATTTAATTTTTAAAAAAACTAAATGAAAAAAAATATTATGATACGGAAAAAGTAGTCAGACTATTTGTAATCTAGCTAATACAGACAGACTATGTGACATGTGTTGTTATTAAAATAAAAAAATAAAACAAGTGGACCCAAGAGTATAATAACCTTTATATACATCATACACACTTAATTTTTTTTTGGATAATCATTTAACTAAATATATGTTATTTTGTGGTTATACCATCTAATTTCCCATAACTTAATATGCGTACAAAATGAGGTTAACTTTAAGCTTCTATAAGAGTGCCAAAGTATATTCGCAGGGACAAAAAGGGGTTAAATTGGAGGAAAAAAAATTAAAGTTTGAATATTAGACAGAAAAAACTTAATGAACAACTAGTTTCAAAAAACCTAGAGCTGATATTTTTAACATTTTAAAATCCAAAATCTGAAAACAGAAAATTCAAAAAATAAGTTTAAAAATATGAAGTAATATTTTCAGCATTTTAAAATCAAATGTTTCACTTTTAGTAGAATATTTTTTGAAACGTTAACGATGTTAAATTTTTAACTGAGACTAACAACTAATTTCATATAATGTCAAATACGATCGTGTTTTAATTTTAAACATAAAGAAAGAAGCTTTTTAAAAAGTAATTTAATTTGGTATTTTGATTCTGTAACTAAATAAATTAAATTAAAAAACATAGCATTCCTCGCATCTTAACAACGGATTTGAGAATTTTACATCAACTTCATCCTTTGGGACTATGTTTCTAAATGACTTGTTCATATTTAATATATTAAACTAGAATTTGATTAGCGCTTTCAAAGGGCAAAATTTAATTTTTTATTATAATCTAATACAAAAGAGATTTAAAGATAACAATATGAATTTTTATAAATAAATTATAGTAAAAACAAATACTTTCGAATATTACTGAAACGTATTAACGATATGAATTATCAATATCAAAATGAAATTTAGTTTATTCTACCATATTCACGATCCGGAGATCGGACCGGATTCGACCGAAAACCGGAAACATAACCGGATTGGACCAATAATAAACCAAACAGAAGTAGACCGATTAAAAGACCAGATTAAACCAGTAAAAAACCGAAAATTGACGAACCGTTGAACCGGATTCGAACCGGGTTCTATTGTTAAACGTGAAATTTAATTTATTTTATTAAATATTACAATTTTTTTAATTTTAAAATATTATTATTTTAATTTTTTATGTATATTTTAAGATAATATATTTATTCTCAACTATAATATTATTTTAAATAATATATTTATTCTCTTTTATAATATTATTTATAAAAATATCATTAAACCCAGTTGAACTCGGTTAGACCTCTCATCGACCAATGATCCAAAAATTACGCAGTTCAGTTATAAAAAATCATTTTTTAATTGTTAATTAATGAAGTGTATTTCTAGACACCACAAGAAAAATGTTAGATTGCGTCATTTAAATTGTGTCATAAAAATAAGTGATGTTAATTGAGTTACTTATTAATAAATGATACAAAATATATAATTTAACATCATTTATAATAATTGATGTTGTTATTGGTTTATTTGGCATCAATTAGATAAAATTGTTACAAATTGATATTGTTTGCATCATTTAAAAAAAATGGTACAAAATTGTGAATCCATATCACTTAGGTAATCGATGCATTTCTTAATTTTTATTCAAGTTAGTTAAAAACTGATGTAAATATGAACACATCAATTAACTTCAATAATAAAACAAGCTAAACTATTTCAAAAATATATTAAATAGATCGACATTTTGTAATAAAAGAATAAGATTTTGAAAAATATATTAAACAAACTTTTTCATAAATAAATTAAAATTATAACTACAAACAAGTATTAGCAAGATAGTGAATAGATTTTATCATTATGTCGTTATTGTATTTCTATGTATTATTTATTTTTTCCATCTAAATTAAATATTTAGTTAATTAAATAAAAAAATTAAAATGTAAAAATTTCCTATAATCTAGAAATATCTTTTTGAAATTTTATATTTTTAATGTAAAATAAAAATCTTATCTTTAGGTTTTCCTGAAATTTACTTTATTTAACCGGAACTTTGTATAATATTAGTTATTATCCAAAATCAAAACTAAATATAATCAAAATAAAATCTAAAAACCACTATAAAAATATTGTTTTGCAATAAAGATTCTGACACTACAAGAAACAGGGCGATTTGCGAGTAAAACAGGCCGATCGCAACTC
>OVAN01006751.1:0-20725 GCA_900406275.1 Anastatica hierochuntica | reverse complement strand
TTTTGATCTCTTCTCTCCTTGTTTCCGGTATAAGCCTCCCAAAATAAATGCTTGACTTCTGGTAGTTAATGTGCTGGCCTGAAGCCAANTCTGGTAGTTAATGTGCTGGCCTGAAGCCAAAGTGTACTCACTAAAAATTTCAGTGATCTTGTTGATCTCCTCATTGGAACCCTTGCAGTAGAAGATGCTGTCATCAGCATAGAGAAGGTGGGAGATTGGGGGGGCCCCTGCTGCCACTTTCAGACCTGTGATTGAGCTCTCCATCTCTGCTTTCTTTAGCATTCTAACTAGTATCTCAGAGTAGAGTTTTTTATGCCTAACTAGAAAAAAAATATCTCGTGAAAAATAGCTAATGTCGTTGAACAAAATATAAATAAATAAATAACGTCGACAAAAAATCCTACATTTTGGTATCGTGGTTGATTTGTTGAACGAATGTCTAAAGGAAGGAATATATCATATAGACTAAATTAAACAATATCATAACTATATTAAAATATATAGACTACATGAGTCCTTATCTTCATCCCTTCAAAACTATATTAAAATAATAAGAAAATTTTACAATTCTATTTTTGCTCCATGTTGTTCGAAAAAAAACTAAAAATTTTGTGGAGGATGTATTTGGGGGACTAATATTTAAAAATGTCATGGTTATATGGTATTTTTTTCATATGGCATAACGCATAATGTTACTTTTTTTCATATGGCATAACGCATAATGCATCGTCTAACATATACAAAATTGGGGAAGTGTCTTTATGTCAAGTAGTTAAAGGTCCACCTCTGCATCCATCCCATCGGAATTTAACTCCATTAAATTGCATTATCTCGTTAAATTGCATTATCTCGTGTAGTAGGGTTATTTGGCTATGGATCCGACCTTACCGATCCGATTGTTGACAATAAAAAAACATATACAAAGATCAATCTTTTGTTTTTGGTATTCTCACATAAATATTTACACACAAAACGAGAGATATCATGCATAGGCGATAATATCAACACACATAAAAGGGAATGTCGTGGGGAGAATTAGCATCATTTCAAGATCTTCTATACGCAAATACATGAACGTGACAAGAACATTTGATCCTAAAAGTTAAGATTGCGATGAAGAGAGACTTACAAAAGAATAACTCATGAACTTAAACTCAACAACAAATAAATATTTTAATTTGTTAGGTGCAAAGGAGAAGGAAAACAAAAAGGTTATATAAAGAATGTGGAGTCTCCAACAAAGATTATCATTCTCTTTTGAGTGGATTAACTCCACGCTTAATTAAGAGTGAACATACATGCCTCACACGTGGGTCCCACTCAAAATTCTTCTGTTTTTTTTTATATTAATTTGTTATTTTACGATCTTATGTGATAATGTGATGTACGTAACAATTTCACTAATTACGACTACATATAGTTTGCTAACGAATAATATATTGACTTCATGCAACTCCATTAGTCTTTTAAATCCAAATGTTAATTATATGAAAGCTTGTCATAGGGGTGAGATGGGCAAAAGAACCAAAAAAAAATAAAGAATCCAATCGGAACTAACCGAATGAAACAAAAAATGTTAAATGTAACGGATTCTATTACCTTATAACCGTAGAATCGGAATCGAACCGAGAACCGAACCGAGAACCGAACAAATATCCAAACTATCGGAAAATAAAATCATAAATCGAAAAATATATATTATTTTTCTATTCGAAATAACTAAAGTATCCAAAATAATAAAATACTTGACTATTTTTATTATATTTTATCAAAGTTAAAAAAAAATTACACAATTAAACTAAATTTGTTTAAAATTTAGTCAATTTTTTATTTTTATTTTTTGATAATTAAGGTAAGTACCCGAACCAACTCGAATTCGGTTCCATAACGATTCATGAATTTATGAACCAAACCGAACTGAAACCGGAAGAACCCGACCGAACTTTTAAAGTATCTGAATAGTTTCTAAACCTAACTACCCAAAGAACATGAAAAAACCAAACCGAACTAAATTTCGTTCAGTCTCGGATCCAGAACCGAATCATACCCAAATGTCCACACCTAGCTTTTCCGACCCAACTATCAAACCTAACTTTATAAAAATGTAAGGGATTCATTTAATTTGTTGGAATTGTAAGATATATCGCATTGCAAATATATAAGAAAAATCAAGTGACAAGTGTAAACTTTTGCAATGTGTGTGTTTGGGTGTGGATACCCACCATAATACCGGCGTGATAAATGAGACTCATGCGCGTGTTGTTTCATAATGTGTCGTAGTGGTGTGTTTTTTTTTCATATTGCACAATCCTCTATATCCACTTGGTTTATTGTGTTTCCTGCACTCCTTCACCATAATCATATTATAATATAACATGCATGCATTATGGTTAGTAATTACATTGTTTTAACTTGTTCAACTTTGGTTTTTCTCTCTTTGGGTTGCGTGCATTGATGACTCTTCATTTGTTTTAATAGTATAAGTGAAAAAGAGTTTATATATACCTTATGTTAAAAAGAGTTTATATATATTATGTCAAAATTATCTTTTATTTATTTTGCAATTTCATATGTTCAATATTTTCTTTTGCAGCATATATCTAACACTACCAATCGTACTTTAATTCAAAAACTTACAACAAGAGTTTTACAGTTATAGCAGATACGTCTACGATTCAAATTTTACTGCAATTTTAACTCGTACACTTAATTAGTTTGATGCTATTGCATTATATTTTTACTTAAATTACCTATGTATGTTAAACTTTGATGGACAAAAATATAATGTGGGTGAATTTTGAAGATTTTGTACCAGAAAATACTAGCTCTTAGAACCAAGTGGTGGTGGCCTAGTGGTACTTGAGGAGGTAAGTCCAATACGGTATCCAGGTTCGATCTCACTTGGCCACGCAAATATAGGTCATTTGCTTACGATCCATTTGAATACCCGGGAGATCGGGGTTCATCTGCGGGCTGCACCTCTCACCCAAGAGTTAGATCTGGTTCTGTAATAGACCTAGGTTTAACCCTTTTATTAACAAAAAAAATACTAGCTCTTAGTACACTTTTGTGAAAGTGGATAGACTCACTCAAATTTTTTTGAAAGAATATTCTTTTGTAAAATTAAAGAATAATACTGATAACTATAGAAAAAGAGAGAGATATATATATAATTATGATGTCACGGGGAGGAAGTGGTGAAAACGGTTGAAATGCAAAATATTAAGCATGCGGGGGAAATGTGGGATAGTATTTGAGTTTGTCTGTCGCAATCACTACTCGTGCTATTCTTCCCCGTTTGTGGAATGACGTACGAATCGTTAAAAACTAACGCGATTAGAGCAAGATTAACCCTAAGACTCATTAAAAGTATTTTAACTAATTTTTAATAGTAAATGTGGGCTAAGAGACTTAGTTAAGAGACCGCACCATTTAATGTACTACAATGCTAGTCTCATAATTTAGGATTTTTAGAAATAAAAAATTAATATACATTTAATTTTTTGTATGTATCCTCTCAGATCCGGATCGGTTCTTGAAATTTTAAACGAATTCGAAACTGATCCCAAACCCGAAATATTTTCGGTTACCCGTTCGATTTCGGTTCGGTTTTTCGGTTTCAGATATTTTCGGGTATTTTCGAGTATTTTCGGGTATATTTTTGGGTATTTTGGGTTCGGGTTGGGATATTTTAAACAGATCTGAAACGGGTCCGAAACCCGAAAAATCATAAGCGGATCCGAAACGGATCCAAAAACCGAAAAAACTGAATCGAAACCGATTTGAAAATGAAGTTGTTCTGACCAAAAAAAAAGAGCAAAAGACACGAAGAGACGAGCTTAGAGACGTCTCTTCTCTAAGCTCCCCAAGAGACGTCTCTTAGCCATTTTTTTTTTTTAAATTATAAACAATGGTAAGAGACGCAGGTAAGAACCGCGTTGATGCTGCTTTTAGTGATCTAATTGGGAGGAAAAAGGTTTACAAAGGAAATCTCACTGTATCTTGTAGTTCGCGTAGACAATCTGCTTTGGAGTTTTGAGAACGAGAAATTAAATAAACGTTAAAAAGAGAAAACAAAATGCGAATGGTGCGAAATTCGTCAGCAAAATTTGAGAAAATCGGTCATTTTTAGCACTCTCGTATTTATATATACACAAATTTAATCTTCTATTTCTGCATATTTTTTTATATTATTACTACCATGCATAATAAGGTTAATAGTTAGAATTTACTAATTAAATACTTAGCTCGTAATGCTCTATATAGATTTGGAGACATTAATTTTGAAGACTTGGAAAAAAAAAAATTCACTGAGAACTGCTTTTACAAATCTTATGATAATTTTGAGGTTCTTTATAAATTGGTTTACTACTAGCTATTAATCTCTAAGATGTGAGGAAGGGTTTTACTACAAACTATGATAATTTGAGTTTGTAGATCATGCCATTTGGATATTAACGATTTTTTCGGTTACGTTCATTTAGTTATAGTAGAAAGAACGTTTTGAGAAGTTTCAGATGATTTAGCCAACATTTTCGATTTTTGGTTGTTATTAAATTGCCATGGAATAAGGCTAGCATTCATTAAAATGTAATGGTGCACTACAGAAAAAAAAGGTTTTAGCATCAATTATTTTTAAAATGTGCATTACTTCTTTTTTGGGTTAGATATATATGTGCATTACTCTTAAAAGTGATGCATTGTAGGAGAAAAGAATTTGCATTGCTTATTTTAATTTTTTTAAGAAGTGACTCTAAAAGTTTTAATGCAAATATTTTCATAGATATAAAACATTTGATGCAAATGTTTGTATCCCTTATTGTAATTGGTTTTAACATGAATGTGCCAATTATAAAATAATAACATTTGCATCGGTTATAGTAAGTGATGTTAAATTATTTTATTTTATAGACGATTAATAATTTATGTTTTTTTTCAAAATAATTAGTGTCATTTAAATTTTAAAATTTTTATTTATGATAAAATTTTATTTTTAAAATGTTTCCCAAAATTATATGCTATTCATTAATTAACATTTTTAGCAATAAATCAGCATTTACAACAATAAAAGTGAAACAAAAATCATAATCAAATCCAATAAAAAATACATTCATCTTGGCAAAACTTTTTAATTATGAAAAAGGGAAAAAGAAGAAAATCTATATACCTTTTACCAAAAAGAATAAAAATCAGATAAAAGGGTTTAATCTTTAGATTCTATAAAAAGGCAAAGGTTGTCTCTCTGGGACAAATCACATCAAGAAAGCATTAGACTCTTTGTCTTCCTCTCCTCTCCTCTCTTCTCTTCTTTTCTCTCTTGTGTGTTCTTTCTCTTAATTAACTTGCATATGGGTGAAGCCATAGAGATTATGTTTGGAAATGGTTTCCCAGAGATTCACAAAGACACTTCAACCATCCAAACCCTCCACTCCAACCAGCAGGATTGCCATTGGTTTGAAGAAACCATTGATGATGATCTCAAATGGTCTTTTGCCCTCAACAGGTTCTCTTCATCCTTCTCTGATCTCTCAACTTCAATTTTATCCTTAGTTATAATGTTTCCTCAATATTTATTTTGTTTTTCTCCATAGTGTTCTTCACAAAGGAACTAGTGAGTTCCAAGACATTGCTCTCTTGGACACTAAACGGTTTGGAAAGGTACATTTTCTTCACAATCTTATGAAACATTAATAGAGTTTCTTAAATTATGTATATATAATTCAAGAAACTATATATAGTATAGTTTTGATATTACAAATTTGTATAGTAATTATTACTTAAAAAACAGGTACTTGTGATTGATGGGAAAATGCAAAGTGCAGAGAGAGATGAGTTTATCTACCATGAATGTTTGATTCACCCTGCTCTCCTTTTCCACCCCAAGTACATATTTGCTCTTTATACTTTGTTTTCACCTACATATATTTTTTTGTATTTTAAAATATTTCATAAAGGAGTTTATATTTATACAATGCATATCATAACTACTATAGTTTTGATTTTGTTTACTTAATCATTGCTCTTTTGATTAGCCCCAAGACAGTGTTTATAATGGGAGGAGGTGAAGGTTCTACTGCACGAGAAATACTAAAACATAAGACCATCGAGAAAGTAGTCATGTGTGATATTGATCAGGTTAAAACTCTTTATTTTTCCTACATATATAGTCAATTTTATCGACGTAAATATACATTCAATCTCACAAAATCAGGGTTCGAACTATGTAACTGCTTCTAGTGAGATGAACTACTGGCCAAAGTGCCACAAACGACAAAAAAAAAACATTTAATCTAAAAAATCATATGTTCTTTTTTCGTCCAGGAAGTGGTTGATTTTTGCAGGCGATTTTTGACTGTTAACAGTGAAGCTTTTTGCAACAAGAAGCTTGAACTTGTGATCAAAGATGCCAAGTAAGGATAATTATTCACATTATTATGATTAGCAAATTTTGTGAATAATAATGTGAAAATGTGAATGGAAAATAGGGCAGAGTTGGAGAAAAGAGAAGAAAAGTTTGATATAATAGTAGGAGATTTAGCAGATCCAGTGGAAGGTGGACCTTGTTATCAGCTCTACACCAAATCTTTCTACCAAAATATCCTCAAACCAAAACTTAGCCACAATGGCATTTTTGTGACCCAGGTCTTCTATTTATTTAATTTTTTTCTTCTTAAAATAAATATTTTTTATTTTAATATATACTTACTTTTGTACATTCTTAAAAAATTAGGCTGGACCAGCTGGAATATTCACTCATAAGGAGGTCTTTACATCAATCTACAACACCATGAAACAAGTTTTTAAGTGTAAGTAACTTTTGTTTCCATTTTCTACATTTTGTTTATTATCTACAAAATCCGGGTACTTCTGGACCAGAGATCAGAGCATGGAAATTAATCATTTTTCCCGTCCTCTAACTACTTTTTAACCCGAAAAACAAAATTAATCTTATTAAAAATTGTTTTTCTGTTGTAATGTAAAACTTTATTACAACAAAAAAATTAAAAAAAAATGAATGCAACATGACTAATTTTTGGAAAATGAAAATGAAAACAGATGTGAAGGCTTACACAGCACATGTGCCATCATTTGCTGATACATGGGGATGGGTTATGGCATCAGACAAAGAGTTTGAAGTTGATTATGTTAATGAAATGGATCAAAGAATTGAAGAGAGAGTGAAAGGAGAGTTAATGTATTTGAATGCTTCTTCTTTTCTCTCTGCTGCTACTCTCAACAAGACCATCTCTCTCGCGTAAATTTTTTTTTTCTCTTCTCTTTAATAATCGAATTAATTTATTTTATATATAGTGATTAATATATTTACTAAAATTTTAATATATAGGGATTAATACTCGAGTTAATATATTTACTAAAATTTTTGAAGTTTTTAAAATAAAAATTGGGCAGGCTTGAGAAGGAGACTGAAGTTTATAGTGAAGAGAATGCAAGATTCATTCATGGTCATGGTGTGGCATACCGGCATACTTGAAGATAACCGGTTTTGGTTTATCAGATTAATACCATATCCATGTAAAAAAAAAGACAAAACCGGATGTTATCTTTGATTAGTTTGGTTGGGTTTTTCTTTTCTACATTGCTTGAGTTTTGTTTGCAAGTTATTTCTAGTTTGGTTAACAAAACTATCCTTCTTACTAAAATCCATCATCTCTCATCATATATCTTCAAATTATTACTCTATTGGTTTCATAATAGTTGATGTTTAAAGTTTTTGTACACCAATTAAAAAATTAATAATTTTTATTCAATCTATCTAGTTTTGCATTAAAACATTATGAACTAAATTTAAATCAACCAATAGAAAATCATAGTACATAATACAAATTGTCACAAACACCAAATAACAACAAATTTTATCATAAAAATTTAAAAACATCACTTAAAATGAAACAAAGATACTTCTAAAACATCACTTAAAGTGAAACACTAAGAGTATCAACTTTATCAATTAGGGCCAGGCAAAATATATGTGATATTCGTTTCAATCCGTTATGCGCATTGATTCGATCGGAAAAATCCGAATATCCGTATTTTTCGGAGCAAAGTAAATACTAAAAATCATGATCCGCTAAAACAGAACAAATCACAAATATCAAAATTTTAAGAGGCAGATATATATATATATATAATTTAATGTAGCATAAATTTGTGTAATTACTATATTTACATATAATTTAAAATTCTTATCAACAAATTACTTATAAAGGTTTTAAATAAAATTAGAGAAGTAAATTTTACAAAAAAGCTAAAATTTGTTCTTTCTAAAATTTTTAACTATTTTTAAAATTTACGGAACATATGACTTCATTTTATATTTATTTGTTAGTTTATATTACGTAAAAAATTATATTTCAAAAGAAAATATTATTTTTCTTGGTTGTACATGTATTAAATAAAACCAATGAGATATCCGCAAATATCCGTAAATATTCGCAAATTTTCTGGATATCCATTTTCCCGGATATCCGCATTTTTCCGGAGCAAAGCAAATCGGAGATTTAGATATCCGTAAGAAACGAAGCAAATAACAAATACGGTAAATTTTGACGATATCCGCTCCGTGCCCATTTCTATTATCAGTAGTCTTTAGAGAGGGCTTTTTATGGAACTTATGTAAAACTGAATTTAAGTCATTTAATGGGCTATGGTGTGAAAATCCGGTTAAAACTAGTGGGTGTTAGCTACAATGGGATTCTAATAACCAACTCATGTATTATCCAAACTTGCAAACCAAAATATGGCAAAGTAAAAAAGATGCGATAAGTTCAATTAGACCAAACCAAATCCATAGTAGAAAAAGTAACCAACCGGGTCTTATGAGTTCAATTAGACCAAACCAAATACAAGTCAACATCCAAAAAAGGAAATAAAACAAAGAGAAGGAAAAATTGATCACTTGTGACCAGTGAGATGAACTTCTTGAGGAAGAAGTGTGTAATCAATCTCAAGCTCCTCGAGCATTCCCTTGATCGCGATAACCAGCGCGGTTCTTCTAAGATTCTTCTCCGCGAAATTTTGGAAGTTCATGGTGTGCATAACTATCACATTCAGATTCAGCTTGTTGACATTTTCAATGGCCTTGACAAACACCATAGGATCTGGATACCAATGATGTGGGTTCTGGTTCAAATATCTGACAAAAAAACATACAACAAATACACATTTTTAGCGAGCGAGCGAATGAGTTATTGATTTTTAGAGAGCTTTGTTTTGTACTTACTCCGCGACTTTTTCTTTCAAAGCGGCTATCTTCACTGCTGGTGTTGAGAATGCGATTGAGAATTCTATAGAATCTCCCATATCTGGACTTCTGTAGTAGTTACTTATCGGTTTTCCGGCTAAAACCGCATTCGGATAGAAAACTTTCTCATTGTCAATCTTGAGGAACACAGTCGTTAAAAGATCAATTTCTTCAACCAACAACTTCAAAAAAAAAAACAAAATGGATTAGATGTTTGTAATGAATAGTATAATAAGAGAATAACATTTAACCTAGTGGTTTGTGTTTTTTCTTATAACTCAAGATAAATCTCAGGCCTTAATGAATCCAGACTAATCCCTAGATCTTAATGGATCCAGACTAATCTCTGGGGAGAGGTGCAACCCACGGATAAACTCTTTCCAGGTATTCAGATGGGTCGAAAGCAAAAGTACATATCCGTATGGATGTCCAGGAACAATGTGAGGTAATTTCGCGCAACAGGCATATCGAACTTGTAACTAACGTATTAGCGTTATGAGTTCGTCTCCTTACCAATCGACCACAAGGTTCCGGACTAGTGGTTTGTTTTACTATCTTGTAATGTTACTTGGTTCAAAACCCGCATATATACATGTCAATGAAAAAGAAAAGAGAATTTAGTTTTACCATTACACCGTCGACAATGCAACGGTCACCGACGTCATAAGGATGCATGACGAACACAAACACAAAGGACTCGAAGATATTCTTGCAAGTGCTTCCAATCATAAAAGCAAGACCCACAAATTGTGTTGAGAAGACCACCAAAAACTTGGTCTTAGCTATATCAACAAGTACCAACCAAACCAAGAAAGTGACTATGGTCAAGACTCCAGTTAAAAGTTTGTCCACTTGCTTAACTGCTGTTTTTGTGTCGTTCAATGAATGTCCTAAAGCTTTACGACTTGTGTAAACATTAACCTGTCAACAAAAACAAATATAGCAACACAAGCTTACACAAAGATCTACTTAAAGGTTAAAAAAGCGAAATTAGGTGGAATAACTAAAAGAACAAAATATTAACTAAGACCATCCCCGAACTATCTCTATTTTAGAGATCTCTATAATAGAGAAAAAATAGAAATGAAATTTTTGTTATAAGGTATTACTGTACAAATAGAGAAATACAAATAGAAATATATAACATTTCTCTATATAGAGATATATATAGCATTTATCTATTTATAGAGAAAATTATAGCATTTATCTATTATAGAGTAATACATTGAAACAAAACCTCTATTTTTTTTTTGTCTATAATAGAGATCTCTAAAATTGAGATGGGTTGGAGATACTCTAACTGACCATCCAAGAAATAGTGTCCATAATTTCTATATAATACACAAACTAATGGTGATATGCTAACATACATTAACGCTAAAGTACGCACTCAGTGAGTAAAATGCTCATCATAGCGGCCAACACGAAATGTTAATGTTAAATTATGAGCTTCCAACTTAAAACCAATTGGCAATGAGTGAATTGAACCATATATAGTATATATTACTTTATAAGTTCTCAAACTAGCTATGTAGAACTTTTATAGTAATAAAGAAGCCTATAATTTGAAAGAAAAGGTTGAAGAATGTTACCACCCAATCTGTAAAAGCCCTGCGTGTGATTTTTCCGGTTTCGCCGCCATCTATTAATGGGAGTACAAGGTCTACTTCTTCTTTAATCATGAACCTTAGTAAGTCATCTTCATCTATGTAACTGTAAAAAGAAACAATTCAAAATTTTTATGATGATTAAGATGAAAACAAAACAAGAAAAACTAGAAGAAAGAAGAGTGTTATGTGATGACTTACGTGCAGTTTGGTTTAGCAACATTGTTGAAGATTTCATAAGCAGCAGCCACAGCCTCCATCTCATTAGTAATCTCTTTATCAGCTTTCTCTTTCTTATTGCTAACTTCATCTAAAGTGTTTGATATGGTTGAGAGACCTGAACCTCCTACTGCTTCAATCAAAACTCGCATTGTCCAAGCAGAGACCTTCTCTTGTTTCATCTTGTGAACTTTTCCCATATCGAGCAATTTCTTCTCTTTCACGGTTCCATTTTTGGTGCTTGTGAAGCTAAGGTGACCCGTGCTTGGCTCTCGCCCGACGCTCTCTGCCTCTTCTATAAGTGGAGGACCAGAGAGCGTCTGGAGAATGTATTGATGAAAGACAGATTCTTGAATTCTCTCAAAGAAGTTTCTAACATTGAACTTTGAAGCAAGGACTTTCAAGGCATATGTCTTCACCAAGAAAAGGAATGATCCAAGGAGAAGGGAGACGATTGTCCAAGTTATAAAATCGAGAAACTTCGTGGCCTTGCGAGAGCGTTTATCGTCATCTTCGAATAAAAATACCCAAGAAACAAGAATCAAACTCAACCAAATGAAGACTTGAACATTCTTCTTCAAACCATGGACAAAGTACAATACTTTTTTCCTTAGGAGATAGTTCCTTTCTATGAGGAAAACCGCGAAATGCATAAACCAATTCGTTACAAACATGCCGCTTATCGTCACCATCACAAGCACGCACCATTTCCATACTTCCAAACCCCAAATGCGATACTTCTTCACCGTGTCAATAGTTAAACTCACAACCAAAGTGCATAAAAGAGCCACAAACACTATCAACTCAAGAAGAGCAAGAGTTTTAATCCCGCTACGCTTGGCTCGATGTAACTTAACCTTTTTGTAGATTTCCTCGTTTTCATCTGTCTCATTTTCATCCTCGGCTACTCTACTCAGGGCAGCCGAAGCAACGCTCCTATTCGATTTGTTACAAGGAGAAGCTTTGTTGAAAGAATGCCTAGCAAAAGAAGCAGCACCAAAATGTTCCCTTAGGGTTCCACCATTTTCCTCTTCCTTAGTCCTATCGCATCGATAGGACATTTGTTCGGTAAACCTCGACTTAGGCTTTGAATAAACCGACCTCGAAAGAGATTTCCTCCGAACTAGACCTTCATTGTTTGGACTTGGAGCTTTAGGTGGCTTATGAACACTACCAGTGAACTTGTAGATTTCAGGAGGGGGAATGCTTAATGGCTCTAGCTTCGCGGGCTCGGTGTCTCGTTTTGGTGAAGCTACTGGAGGAGATGATGTTGGATCTTTCGACTCTTCTTTATCTGAAACATTGATTACAACTTCTCCTCCATTGCTAGGTCTCCTCCTTTCTGCCATCCCTAGTAAGTCACCTTCTACCTACAACTTTTGAATGCAATTTTGACCCCAATGGCTCTGAATAGAGCCTACAATCCTATGAAAACAAATGTAGAAATGTATTCATGATTAGATCAATCACAAACTCCTACACCATTAGATATCAAAAGTTGGATACTCACATTGTACAAAGTTAATGACAATATATACTAAAAGTGATTAACTACTAGATTTTTGATGCAAATATTTTTTTCTACAAAAGTGTTCTAGGCATATTTTAGAGAGATCTAACCTTAGTGAGCTATATTAACTGGAATCGAAGAACCGAACTGAACTGAAACTGAATCATATTTATAAAATACTCGAATAGCTCTAATTTTTCAGAACCGAAAAACGGAACTTAACTGATCCGAAATATTTTGGATAATCAAAAGGAACCAGAAATACCTAAAATACATGAAATACCTGGAAATATATCCAAAATTATCCGAAAATAACAAAAAATGTCCAAACATATTCCGGATTACTTAACTCAATCGGAATAGAACCTCAACAGAACCGAATCCGAAGTAAAGTATTTTGAAACCGAATGGTTCCATTTTTTCGAAAAAAGAATCGAACCGAATAGAATTGAAGAACCGAATGCGATAGATCTACGAGAAAAACAAACTCGAAATGTATAGTTTTATATTATAAGCTACAATATAGTTACAAACATAGCTCCTAAGTCAGAAGATCAAGTTTCTTTAATCGACGAGTAACAAAAAATAAATCAGAAGCTACAATGACAAAACAGAAGAGGCATAGACCTATATGTATTCTCTAAAAAGTCAAATGTTCAGAAACTTTAAAGGAACAATAAAAAGTATAAAATGAGAAAAGGGAAAAGAAGAGAAGATCGTACAAAGACACAAAGAGTTCACGTAGGGAAGTGATCTTGAAACTTTGAGTACTGTGTTTCAAAAGTTCCAACTTCTGTTTAAATGCATTTCAAAAAACCTAAAGAATTCGAGAATAATCCATAAAAAACAAATAAACATCAATTAAAATGAAGACAATCACATGGGTTTTCAGAGGAGAATCCCATAAAAGTTTATGCTTCCGATGTGAAATGATAACGAGTTCATGTAATTACAAAACGTAATATATTTGAATATTAGTTCTATGGTTTTATTTTAATATATTGACATATTTTTCTTATGCTGCGCTATTAACTAGGTTTATATTTAGTTTATTTTCTTTAAGTAGTACAGAATAGTATTTTTTTTTAAGTTTTAACTTGTTTTATTTTCCCAATAGATTAATAAAAACTTAATGATACGAATCTTCAGAGATCAGCCTCATTTATAATCAACGATACAACACAATTCGTGACAGTGACCGTACGTGGTGGTTTCTCGAACCATTTTTAATTTAGTGTAAACTGTTGGGAGAATGCTATTTGCAATTCCTCATTTATAATTCCTCAACTATTTGCAATCGACAATTTTATTCTCTAACTATCGTTTACTCAAAATAATTTTCCAACTTTAAGTTGACTGCGCAAAATTGGACAAAAAAAAGTCAGACGTTAACTACATAATGAACGGCGTTAGTTTTCAAATTTTGAGTTGCCAATGTTAATCCTAATTTTGCGCAGTTAATTCAAAGTTGGGACATTTTTCTGCGCAAGTGATAGTTGGGGATTAAAATCACTCGTTACAAATAGTTAGAGAATTAAATGTGCAATTGTAAATAGTTAAAGAATTAATAAACATTTTTTCAATATGTTATTTCCGACTTAATGCTTCTTGTTCCCTGTGCTATTCCTTTATCCGCATTTTTGCGATTCTATTTTGATTGTGGTTTTATGTATTTTTTGTGAATTACCACTCCTTCAAGCTTTGTTAGTATGTTTTGCGGTTTTCAGTGATAATTTTGTAGGCACCAAACCATATAATCAAAATTTTTATTTTAATTAGGGCATCTAGTTTTCTTTGTTTTTGTGTTAACCTTTTGTAAAACTTCATCTTTTGGCTTGAAATCTGTTTTCAGTGATAATTTTGTTGCTGTCAAACCATACAATCATTTGTTCCCAACTGTGAGGCGAATGGAATATGATATATGTCTAACAAATTATTGGATGTTATTATAATGGCTTCAGTCCTTCGGAACCTTATCACATTCTTGATTTGATGAAATAGGATGAATTGAGAAGATATTTTATTATAATTAACATCTGTTTTTTTACTGACTTCTTTCTTGCTTTTATACGCGGGAGGTCTAATTCTAAATTGCTGCTCAATTATTTGCGAACATTAAGTTCTACATAATTCTATATCTATCTATGAAATGAAATCGAGTAGGAATTTTTGTTTACTCACTTTTAAATTCAGTATATATTTCCCTCCTTTTCCTAGAGTCTTCCATCTTTTTGTATTTCTCGAAAAATTTATTTGGTTTATTTTTTATTTGGTTAGAGTTTCGTTCGGGAAATTTGGTTTGGTTTCGTCCACCCTACATTGCTCATTTAATTCTCAAACTATTTAAAATTAAATATTTTAATCTCAAACTATTTGCAATGAGTGATTTTAATCCCCAACTATCACTTGCGCATAAAAATGCTCCAACTTTGAGTTGACTGCGTAATATTAGGATTAACATTGGCAACTCAAAATTTGAAAAGTAACGTCGTTCATTTTGTAGTTAACGTCTGACTTTTTTTGTCCGATTTTGTGCAGTCAACTTAAAGTTGGGGAATTATTTTGCGTAAACGATAGTTGGGAAATAAAATTGCCGATTGCAAATAGTTGATGAATTAAATGAGCATTCTCCCGTAAGCTGTTGACAAAAAAAGACCGGTGGTTTCGTAAAGGGTTAGACATTTTATCCGAAACCCGAACCGAAATATTTGATCAGGACCCTATCTGAACTAAAAGATATGCGAACGGATCTTAACTAGAGGTGAACATATTAATCAGAATCGAACTCAAACCGAACCGGAAATAAAATATTTTAGAACTAAATGGTTTTGATTTTCGAGGATTGAAAACCGAAAAACTGGACCGAATGGAATCGAAGAACTGAATGATTCTGATTTTCGAGAATCAAAAGAACTGAAAAACTGAACCGAATGGAATCGAAGAACCGAATGTCCGTGCCTAGTCTTAACCTCAAATAGTTTCGATTTTGGCTAATACCCGAGTCATATCTAACTCGAAAAATCTAAATCCGAATTCGAACTTACCCGAACCGAACTCGAGCTGCAAAATTTCAAATGCGCAAATGGATATTGTAGGGCTGGAGTTCGAGACTCGAACTCAAACAGAACCTGATCTAAACCTAGTCGGGTACCGAACTCCTAACCCACATGTTCGGATATCCGATCGTCCAACCCTAAATTCATATATTATATATAAAACATAAAATCGGTTTAAGTAAACTTTATTACTGTACCTTTATATAAACCATGCATAATTTTTTTTACAGAATCGTTTATGAAAATTTAGTATGTTTTAGTTATTGCAGATTTAGAAGTTAGAACTAGATTCCTTCGGCATGAACGGTCAAATAAATTATGTAAATGATAACTTAAAAGAATGTAACAAAAATAAAAAATCAAGTCACGGGGAGTAATATTGAAATTGGATCACATGTTAGACAACTCGAACGTGTAGTAGTTTAAATTTTTTTTGTTTACCAACTTCGAATAATTTGTATATATAAGTATGTAAATATACGAGTTTGGTTGATAGAGGCATGTGCTGTAGATAATAGTAGTATATGTGTTGTATATAACACTAGATCTGTGTTTAAAAACTATAAACGATTATATTACATCGAGATGGGTAGGCTAATAACCCTAAGGCGACAGCAAGAATATATTCAGTTTACGATGCTTCGGCCTTAACACTTTGTCCTTGGTTTTATTACCCTTATTTTTATTTTATTTTAATTTCTCTAGTTTAATATTTTTAATTTCAAATGAGACATCGTACAGGATAGACGTTCGGGTTTCGAATCGAATTTGGTTTGAGTTAACATCACGCCTCGTCCGGATATTTTCATAATCTCGATCGGGTTCGGTGCGAATAAATTTGGATTCGGCAAGGCCGAACCGCAACACAAGTTATACAAACCGTCGATTAGAGCATCTGAATCTAAGAGGCTTCTTTTAAAGAAACATTGCATTTAAACTCTTTGAAACGAAAAATTAAAAAAAAAAACAGGGGAAAAGAGAGATGTAAAAATGAAGACAACACTCCAAACTCATGAAAGATGAAAAGAATCAGAGACTAAGAAGATTCGAAAATAAGCCGAGAATAAGGTACGAGACTTTTTGTCTGTAATTTTTGGACTTTTCAGTAATTTAGAAAGGAAATACACGAAACAAAAAAGAAGTGAAATTTAAAAAAAAAAATTGCGTAGGACATTTGAAATCGTCGGATGGACTCTGAGATTCGGATCAGGTTTAGTAAAGTAAGAGAAACACGAACATACCCAAAATTATTTCGGGTTATTTTGGGTTCTGTTTTTTCGATTTTCAAACTTAATTCGGTTCAAGATTTTCGGGGTTTCAGATTTCAAATTTGAGTTCAGTTCACATTTTTCAAATTTACTCATGTTCAGATAATACCGCATATCCAAAATACCGTCAAAAAGAATTTAATCGGATATTTTTACGAATCGATCAGGTTTCGGATTTTCGAATTTAAATTTTTAGCGAGGCCTGATATCGATTACAGCGTCGAGGAAAACGAAATCGATTGGATCCGTATCGATTACACCGAATTTGGTATTCCGATGAAAAGTCCAAGTCAGCAATTCATTTATTTATTCCATTATAAATTGCTTCCCTATGTTGACCACAAAAAGAAAGCCTAAAGACCATCATGATTTTAACGTGTACGGCAGGGTATTTTAAAGTAACTCATCGAACCAAATAAAATATTTTTAAGAAATGAAACAGCTATATTCGAGCATCTCCAAAATAGTCTCTAAAACTTTAAATATGAAGTTTTTGACACTCCAAAAAGAAATTTTAAAATTTCAAATTTGAAGTTTTGAGTAGTGAAACTTCATATTTGAAATTTCACTTTTCAAAACTTCAAATTTGAAATTTCATGTTTTTATTTGCATACTAATCTCTACAATTGTATATCACCTAAATTATTTTTATTAACTTTTTGTTTATCTTTTTCGTTCCTATAAATTTTATTATCTCATTCGCATTTCGCATTTATTCTTATATATTCAGTTATTATACTTAAAAATTTTAAATAAAATAAAAAATTGTATAAATTGATTTTATGTAAGAGTATTACATAAATAGTTTTACGAAGTAATTTGTTATATTATTAAAAATTTACTTTATATTTCTCATTTTTATTATTTTGTATAAAATATTATATTATAGTGTAATAATTTAATAACTAATGGTGTTATAATACTTTTTGAAAAAGTATGTTTTAGTTACTATTAAAAATTTTTGTGAATTAAGTTAATTAGAAAAAGTATAAGGATCATAATGTAAAATATAATTGTTTTTAAAATTATATTTGAAGTTTTGCTTTTGGAGAGAAACAACTCAAAACTTCAAATATAAAGTTTTAGAAACTTCAAAATGAAGTTTGTTTTTGGAGATGCTCTTAATGAATATTTTAGAAATTATTATTTTTTAATTTTTGTTTATGTAAATGACAGAAACAGAATTGTAAAACAAATGAAAAATACTCCGCTACAAATAATCAGACGAATTGTTAAACTTCTATAAATACTAAATACAATCCATAAATAATCCACAACAACTAACATTTGCTTTATTGGTTTAATTTATGTGGTTTAAGAAATTCATTTTAGAGAAAATTAGAAAAATGAGACTCTTTCAACTTGAATTTGTCATATTAGAATTTTATCTAAAATTTTTGTCTCATTAAGATTTTAATTTATGTTAATGCACCTAAATTAATATAAATTTGACTTAATTAAAATATATAATAATTATTAATTGTTTTGTTAATATAATTTTAGTAAACCTAACCCTTATTTCGCTTCTACCTCGTCTTCCTCTTTCTTAGACCATCTCCAACCCACTCTATATTTTCCTCTAAAATAGAGAAACTCCATTATAGAGGTAGATTTGCTCCACTGTATGACTCTATAATAGAGTTCTTCTATTTTTAGGGGAAAATATAGAGGAATGCTACTTTTGACTCCAAATATAGAGACAAAAATAGCAATCCTCTATATTTTCCCCTAAAATAGGGGAACTCTATTATAGAGGCATACATTGGAGCAAATCTACCTCTATAATAGAGTTCCTCTATTTTAAAGGAAAATATAGAGACATACATTGGAGATGCTCTTAGCCATAAAAAAGACAGAGGTGAAGTAACAAAAAAGTTGGCCGTAAAACGAAGAGAGCTCACCGTCTTCAATGGTGTCTTCTTCTTCTTCTTTTTCATACGGTTAAATCCGTGTCAGAGTTCTCTGTTTCTTCTACTCTTTTTCTTCTATCTCGTGTTCCTTCTTTGTCTTCTCCCGTCAGAGCTTTTAGAGTCATCGGATTATCTTAAGGACAATTGTCTTTTGGTTCGGTGTTGGGTTGGTGTTAGGGTCCTAGGAGTTATATTATTGAAGACATAAAAGCCCCTTATTTTAAGGTCTTTTTTTAATTTTCTTTCTGTAATAAATACGTTTGTCGTTGGAATGTCTTAGGTGATTAGATCTTAAGACTGTTAGTATTAGCCCTTGTAGAGAGAGATATCTTTTGTGGTTCTTTACCTCTTCTCGGGTGAGTGATTGTGGTGTGATATAGGATTTTGTGTTTCCGAGTGTACAATCCGGGAACTTCTCCTAGGGTTCTGCTTAAGGTCCTGTAAGTTCTGCAGTTCGAGGTTGAAGTGTGTGTTGATTCAAAATTCATTTTTTCTTTTGCTTTTTTTATACTTTTCGGTTACAGATATTGCTGCGACGAATTGCCTGATATGCAAGACTTAATGGAGACGAGTGAAGCAACGGTTACACTGAGAGAGAGAACAAGAAAAAAGTCACTTTGAGAACATCAGAAGATGTTGATGATGATGATGCTAACTTTGAGGTTAACATAATGATAGAATAGTAATGATTTGTGCATTTGTCATTGTAAAAGAATTAGTGATTGATCTTGACATCTTGTCTGTGTTGTTACGTTGTCCAATAAATACCATGTTTCTTTTTGACGAGTCAAATCGTTGATATTAATGGATAAAATAAACACATAATGATTGTGCAAAAACACAAAAATATGGATCTTGAGCGGAACACCGTGGTCTAATGATAAAGATGATTGATTTTTCACGATGTCTCTGCTCACCCACACGAATATAGATCTTTACTTTCGGATCATTTGAATACCCAGTGAATAGTCTATCCGTGGATTGTCCTCACAACCAAGGGTTGGATCTAGTTCATCGTCAACTAGAGTTTAACCCTTTTATTAACACAAAAAATAGCTTGACATGAATCGACCTTTCTTTTTTTGATGATCAAAGCCATTTCTAACAATCTTGATTACGTTTTTCAATAACAAAGACAAAAACAAACAATCTAGATTCGTTTAACAATTTGAATAATTTTTTATTTGCTTTGCATTCTCTATAATGCATTAAATATTATCAAAATGGATGAAAATTCAGAGAAATTAAACAAAAATTCAGCAAAAAAAAAAGAATGAAAAAGCGATCTCATTTAACAATAGAAAAAACCATATGAAGAAGAGTATGACCAGCGATTAAAGACTATTCGTCTTCTACCAACATCACAGAAAATTCTTAAATAAAAGATTTATAAATTTGATGATCTTAAATATGTGTAAGGTGATTATAATGACTAATCTCGAGAGGACTATTTATAGTACAGGTAGAGTCTATTTACACAAATTTTATTTGTTAAGTTTGGGGTAATCGGCCAAATCATACCCTAACTATGTCAGTATGTCGGATTTATACCCGAAATATACCGGTGTGCTAAAACATACCCAATATAATGAAAAATTCAAATTTCATACTTAAACTATTGTTTTTCTGTAAATTCATACATGAAACATAACAATGTTAAATGTCCGTCAAATTATGCATACGTGGCTGCCACGTATGAACCGTCGTCGTTTTGAATTTTATGATGATTGTGCTAAAACATACCCGAAGTAGTGAGCATTTCAAATTTCATACCTAAAATATTGATTTTGTGTCAATTCATACCTTAAACGTAACAAATTTAATTTTTTTTGTTAAATTCTACATATAAAGTTGCCAATAGGCTTTGAGCATTTGGGTTCGTTTTTTTTTTTT